>QNUK01000605.1:370000-377186 GCA_013621035.1 Clarias magur
TTAACCTCACAGCTTAGAGTCACTGAGTCTCCTTCAGTCAGCCAGCTCAGTGGAGACACACTCACTACCGTCTCTGCTGTGTCTGATGGAAATTAAAATAAATACATAAAGTAATATAGAGTGGCACATTTGTATAATTCATGACAAGATAAAATCGAAGTCAGACACACACACACACATACACACACACACACACACACACACACACACACACACTACTGTTTCTGCTGTGTCTGATGGACAACAAATATAATTAATGAAGTCAAAAATACATAAATTCCTAAAGCATGTCGGATAATATAATAAATGGCAAAATAAAACAAAGACACACTCACACAGACCTGATACAGTGAGTGTAAGAGCATCACTGATCACTGAGCTCTGAGAGTCACTGCTTCTCCCTCTGCAGGTGTATTTAGAAGCGATCAAACAGGCAGGGGCTGAGCGAGTGACACCAGAGTACTGCAGACGTCTTTGTGACTTTGTGACGCCTTGTGCCCATCCGGATCCAGCAGGTTTTGAAGAATGAAGAACTTTAAATTAAATACTGATTGTTGTTTAGAAATGTCATCCCAGTGAGATCGAACACAAACCAGTAGCAGTGAATAAGAGACTCATTTAAACCAACATGAACACTGAGTGTCACAATAAACCAGCTGCTCCAGGGACACAGTTTTATTTACATAACAGGAAAATCAGCAGGAACAAGACTGTAGATCAGAAGTAAGTACATTCAGTAAGTGACAATTTCACACAGGATTATATGAAAAATATTACAAATACATTTACATATACAATCATCCAGCTAAGAACATTCACTAAGAACTAAGATCAAATTAAAGAGAAAATAAAACATCAATAAACTACAAACACACATCATTAACCACACACAGCGTTTTTTAAATAAAGAGCCCAAATTCAGGCTGCAGAATTCAACACGAAACACATTCCGGTGTAACATGCGGGTTACTCGGGGGTAGACAGAGCTAATCGAGCCTAGAGCGCGTTGTAATGTCTCCGGTTATTACATGAAGCCCTTCTGTTTTCTCTCTCACACACACACATTATTATTATTATTATTATTATTTTATATTTATTCAGACTTCATTTGTGATTAAAAAAATACTTTTATAAAGGGGTAAAATTATTTTCTTTATGCAAGACAAACAAATAAAATATACCAGTATGAACATTAATAAAGTGTAAATCGTGAGTACAAACTGTAGAAAAGTAAACATTTATTTCTGAAATGAATAAGAAAAAGTCTGTGTTTATTCTGACCTTTACAAGATGATTAAATCTGTGAGGTGAAAACTTACTCAGTGTTCAATACAGGAGAGATGATCAGTGGTTTATTCTCTAACCGTGGACGAAAGTATGGATAGAGTTTCTCAGTGAAAGACTGACCAGTGAAAGAGTAGATATGAGATCTGGAGTTCACATCATAAAAGGAGACCAGACCCTCGTCATAATCCACAAACACCCCCACCTTCTCCACCTTCTCTCTCAGTGTGAGGCGGACAGAGGGACCAGCATAAGCCTTATATTTATTCTCATTCCATTTTACAGTCCAGAATCCATTCTGAGGACTCAGTGTAATCCTCTCCTTCCTGTTAATCTTCTCTCTCACGACTCCTAATATCCACCATGTTTTCCCGCTGACCTGCACCTCATAATAAAATCTCCCTGAGGAGAAACTCTGCTTTCCCAAAACACAGTAATCTTCAGTAAACCTCTGTGGTGTATCAGGGAGATACCGTCGTATGTTTCCTTCTCTCACTTCTTTTCCATCAGCAGACAGGATGAGATCAGGATGAGCTGTATCAGGATCCAGAGTCACATCCACTGAGAGACACAGAGTGAGATGTGAGTTTCAGGTAAAAAAAAAAAAAAAAGATTAAATCATCATCAGTGGATCAGATTCATTAGGATTTATAATATGATTTGTAGTAGATTAAAGAATAAAACATTTAAATACATAAACACGTACAACGCGCTCCAGGTTCGATTAGTTTTGCCTAGCACTGAGTAACCCGGATGTTACACTGGAATGTGTTTCATGTTAAATTTTGCAGCCTGAATTTGAGCTGAAAATAAAACCAGAACACAGACTTCTGGAAATGTGATAACTGAATTATTCTAGATGAATTTGTAAAGACTAAATGAATAAATAAATAAAGTTGCATTTCCAGGATGTTCATTTAAGATAAATGAATACAGATGTGTGCTGTTTATTTTGTATCTCTCAGCATTTTAAATATTATGCACTGTCATTTATTGTTATTAAGAATTCAATGGATTTTTTTATTATTATTATTATTATTATTATTATTATTATTATTATTATTTTACTAATGTTATTTATTTATTTTTTACTCCCAAATACTGACAAGCGGAACTCATCACTTCATGAGAAAATTTCAGTGCACAAACAGAACAGCAGGAATTTTCATACTCACACCAAAATTAGTCCCCAGAGTAACGTTTACTTCCAGTTAGCTCTTATTACAGTATTAGTGATGGGAAGTTTTAATCATTTAAGTGACTCGGTTCTTTGAATCTTGTTCATCAAAATGAATTAATCGTTTTTGAGCCATTTCGGTCATTTCGTTCTTTTCATCAGAAATAAAATAAAATGTTACATTTTCAATAAACAAACCCCCAACACGTCTACATACACAAAGTTTGGCTTTAGTTCCAGTAATGAAAATATTACAATGCAGCTAAGGACATATTATTATGAATAGAATGAGCAGCTCACCATCATATCTTCTAGTCTGAGTCATTTGTTCTTTTGAATCTATTGCACTGCATAGCATCTATGGGAGTCTCGTGACAAAGGAAGGAACAATTCAGACCAAAAGACTCGAGAGGTAACTACTCATTTCTGTTTCCTGTACATAACCTATGGAGGTTTTGCGATGCTTTGTGCCCAGTAGAAAATGAACAAATCATTCTCTGAGACTACTCGTTCTTCTGATGTTAAAGACTCATTCAAAAAGAACGAATAATTCATGACTATCATCATCATCATCATCATCATCAGTTTCTCTGCATCAGATCTTCTAGCACTTCAAATAATTTCTTCTTTGTGTTTTTAAATCATCAGGTTTAATCAGTAAGGAGCAGGACACAGAATTTCTTTTTACAGTCTGTACTTATGCAGCTCTTTATTTAATAAACAATCATCCACTCTTGTATAGAGATAGAACCACACCAGTTTTCCATATCAGTTCCATCTATCTATCTATCTATCTGTCTGTCTGTCTGTCTAGAGTTTTAATTACAACAGGATGAACTGTAAAAATCCCCTTCCTGCAACCCAGAGGACACTACACTCCAGGTGACATACGCGGTCCTGGAGGTTCTGAAGCAATTTAAGTAAAGCTATACCGTTACATATTACCTCCATGATCCCAGAGATCATCTACCCATTTCAGTTCGCCTAGCGCCCCAACAGATGAGTGGACTCCAACATCTGGACTACAGCGGAACATCCATAAGCATGCCCTTCCTAGACTATAGTTCTGTCTTCAATACCATCTGCCTGGGAAAGGTGTTTGTGAAGCTGACAGACCTGAGCGTCCCAACACCCACTTGTAGTTGGGCTCTGGACAGACCACTGGTGGTGAGGATAGGAGACAAGGTCTCTGCTGAGCTTACAATCAGCATAGGAACATCACAGGGTTGCTCCCTCAGCCCCAAACTATACACCTTGTACACCCACGACTGCATCACCACACAGGAAAACACTGTCATCATTAAATACCAGATAATACAACCATTCTAGACTTCATCAAGGATGGGGACGATCCAGTTTACAGGGAACTGGTCAAAAACATTTTTGTCTATAGAGAAGAAAATGACTTCATTCTCAACACAGATGAGACCAAAGCAATAATTATACACTTCAGAAAGAAACCCCACCCACTGCTGCCTCTCATCATTTTAGGGACTAAAGTGGAGAGGGTTGACAATCACAGGTTTCTGGGCCTTCATGTGACAGAAAACCTGAGCTGTACCAAAAACATTGTCACTACAGTGAAAAGCGCACAGCAGTGGATGTACTTCATTAGGCTGCTAAAGAAAGATGGACTCATCCATCGTCCCCTCATCCAGGTCTACTGAGAACTTTTAGAGCGCGTCCTCACATGTGGCATTACTGTCTGTTTTAGAAACATCACCCAGGGGAATCAGAAGGCTCTCCAAACAGTCATAAAGATTGCTGAGAGGATCATTGGATCTGATCTCCCCTCCATGGACACTTTATACACACAACACTGCAGGGATAAATGACAAAGTATCTTCAGGGACACACACCACTCAGCTCAATCTCTGCTCATACACAAATGCACACCACACAACCTCAGACCGGACAGTATAATCACACACAAAGCACGTTTCTATAACAGCTTCTTTCCAGACACAGTCAGACTGATGGCAAAAGAAACAAGGGAACAAAAGAGCTTGTCTGTCTCACCACTCAAGTTTTATCTCTGTCATACGAGACCTGCTGTTGCTATAATCAGTGCACATGTATCTGGCATAAGACTGAGAAACTATCGTTCACATATTTATTATCAAAGAACAAAATACAATATAAAACTGTGACATCAAATGTGCAATTAAACCTTTGAGACAAAGTGCAATTTGTAAATCTGAAGAAGTGAAATAGTTACATATCTGGGGATTGTGATTAAACTTACACTACAGTACTAGATAATTCTTATAGTGTATTATAATCTGATTGCTTAAATCCTTCTTCTATTTATTCGTCTTATTTTTGTACTGAATGTTCATTCCACTTTAAATAAATGTATTTATTTATTTATTTTATTTGACTCAAAGAGTTGGATTTTCTAAAGAAAAATATTCCAGTGCACTCATACTGCATTTATAAATTGCAAATTAAAGTCTCTTGATTCTTGAATCTTGTTTTATGATGTTATATGATGTTATATTATTTGTCCCCTAGATGGAAGTGAAATACCCAAACACTATACACTTACACACTCTGAAACACTCACTGCAGAATAAACAAATCTCTCTCTCCATCTCTCATGGGGGTTTGGCTGGGTGTCAACCCATAGCAGATTATTAAAAAATAAATAATTTGCTAATAAAAGAACAAGTCTAATGAAAAAAATAATCATAATTAAAATTTTTAATGATCTGTGTGAGACTTTTGGCAGTGAAGCTTTTTACTCACTATGGCTGTAGAAGAGAAGAAAGAAAATCATGTGTAGGTTTATACACACGCTAATAGATTTATCTGATTAACACTTATCCAGTGTAATAAAAGTCTGTTTACTGCCTGTGTTTATAAATTACATCATCTACTGCTGGGGGTTTTGCTGCAGGGGTCTCAACTTTGGAAAACTTTACTCAGTAGGGTCTCTATCCTTTCTGAGGTGGCTGCCCATCCTGCCCTCTGTGCCAACATGATGCCCCAGTGTGTCACACACTTTCCTGGTTTCTCCACTGTGGGCTATTGACCATGATGCTTCCTCTGCCCTTTCCACCAGGTCCAGTCTTCCTGACTTAAAGAGGATGACATCCCTCACACCCATCACTTGTTATTAAAGTGAGTCTCACTTTATTCACTTTAGCATGCCAGTTGAGGGAAGGTCCTGGGGTATGGCAGATGATGTGCACTAACATCTACTTGAAGCCACAAGTGAGAGGTGAAAAAGTTTTGGAAGAACTATCATTACGTGCCTTATCATAGACATGTGATTGCACCCAAGATGAGAGGTACGACTTCCCCTAACAAACTAATACAGGATCAGTCTGCACATTTACTCACTTCCTGTTGTAGCCTTTGGAAGCTAACATCAAAACGCTATCAAAGGTTATCGAAAGGCAGAACTGGGAGCTGAATTTAGTGGAAGCTCTCACGGCACTATTCTAGTGATTATGTTTAGACTGTAGACCAGCAAAGTTCCAGAAATGTGTGTTTTTATGTTACAATATAAAGAATGAGCTTCATTTAATTACTCAATTGATTAATTTCTTAGGGCTGTCATATTAAAGATTAAAGTTATGAATCTTTTTTTTTTTCTAAATGGTTTTAGGTTTTAAATTTGTAATGAAATGTAAAAAAATATATTGAGTCAGGATATTTGTAGAGTTATGGTACTTGCAGAATGATTTCCATCCCTACTAGATGGTGAGTTGTTGTGATAACGATGATCTCACAGCAAAGTGCAGGGATAGCGGCTCATAAGAACAGTGGAGAACATCCTCTCTCACTCCATCATGGTGTGCAGTGTGAGGTGAATATTGAGGCCCTAATGGAGCAGGTGTTACTGTCAGTAGGATTCCTCTGTTTATCTCTAATGAGATAGTCGAGCGGGATCTGTCTTAATCTGGTAAACTAGTGATAAATTTCTGTGGTCTCTCTAAACTGTAAACACCCCAGACTGAAGCACATCGTCTCCTTCAGGTGTACAGCGTTCGTGTTTCTGAATGAACTCACCCTACATATTTGTTTGAGAGCCACATGGGCAGAAAACCTTTATATATGGACCAAAGGAAAAAGTAGAGAGATGGCACTAACAAAATGCTCAGAACGCTGATAAAAAAGCTCAGGGCATTAGTAAAAGCCAGAATCATTGAATTCGCCTTCCTTATGGTGAGATTACTGGAGTTCTACCAGATGTGGCCACAGTTCTATCATTGTAAATCTGACTGAGTATATGAGTTATTCTTTCACTTTATTTAGCCAAAATAATGAATAAACCTACCTAGGTTACTGACTTTCAGGCTTCTTTTACTGACTAACTTCACGCTCTGTGTCACCTGAACACTTTATGGTGCTGCTCTTTCCCTGACCAATGAGAATTCACTGAAGTAGAATCAGTTTCACTATCTGAGCTCTGATTGGTTAAACAGTTTTGGCAGCGTGCAGAAGAGCTCAGATGATGAGCACGAGCAGAATGAATGCTAAGCATGCACACAGTTTAGTGTATGAGGAAGGGAAATCCATGTGTGAACAGGCTGAAGGTTCAATTTGTATTAGAGCAAAATAAATCTGTTCAAGAGTAAATAAACCTTCATAGTGGATCGGGAAAGAAACACCACATTCCAGTCAACTTTACTCATCATTCTGGATCTACTACTGTCACCTGTAAGCATCTTTCTCTGTCTCTCTGTCTCTCTTACACACACACAAAATATTATTCTT
>QNUK01000606.1:0-112500 GCA_013621035.1 Clarias magur
TTCAGAGAGGGGCTCTGCGCGTATTGTGGATCTTCTGCACATCATCGGGCCATCTGTCCTCTGCGGCCGGGAAACGCGCAGCCCCGGTGAGAAATGGGAGGAACTCACCTGGTCCCATGTCCCTCTCCACCACCATGACCAGTGATTCCCGTCTCACGGTGAAAGTACATCTCCAGTTTGGCCACAAACGGGTCGGAAGTACCGCGTTCGTCGACTCCGGGGCAGCAGGTAACTTCATTGACTCTTCCTATGCCAAAAAATTGGTGATAAAGATCGAGGCGTTATCCCAGCCTGTAACCATTACATCAGTCGATGGTCGGCCTCTCTCCTCCAGCCCCATCTCCTTTCAAACCCAACCTATCACCCTCATCATTAACCAACATCGAGAACAGATCCAGTTTCACACCACCACCATTTCCTCACCACCTATCATCCTCGGACACCCTTGGCTGCTGCAACACGACCCGCTCATATCCTGGACCCAAAGCCGGATCCTCCAATGGGGGCCGACCTGCACTGAGCTTTGCCTACGGGCCGAGGCTGGGACGTGCTCTAGGGAGTCCGAGGCCCCCGATGTCGACACAGATAAAATCCCGCTAGACTACCGGGACCTGGCTGAAGTCTTTTGTAAGAGGCGTGCGACCCATCTACCACCTCATCGCTCATACGACCTGGCGATCGATCTTCAGCCAGGTGCGACACCACCCCGCGGCCATCTCTATTCATTGTCCAACACCGAGACGCAGGCGATGGAGGAGTATGTTTTCAGTGGACTTCGCCATGGTACCATCCGGCCCTCCTCCTCACCTGCCGCTGCGGGGTTCTTTTTCGTGAAGAAACGCGATGGTAGTCTACGTCCCTGTGTCGATTACCGGTGGCTCAACAATATTACCATAAAGAACCGACATCCATTGCCTCTTACCAACTCTGCCCTGGACGCCCTCTCTGGTGCCACCATCTTCACTAAGTTGGACCTCCGGAGCGCCTACAACTTGGTGCGCATCAGAGAGGGCGATGAGTGGAAGACAGCCTTCATCACCCCTACAGGACACTACGAAAGTCTGGTCATCCCGTTTGGTCTCTGCAACGCACCTGCCGCCTTCCAACAGTTCATAAATGACGTTCTCAGAGACATGTTAGGCCGTTGGGTGTTCGGCTACCTTGACGACATCCTCATCTACTCCCGAACACTCAACGAGCACATCCAGCATGTCAGAGCGGTTCTAAAGAGATTGCTCGCCCACCAGCTGTACTGTAAGTTTGAGAAGTGCGCTTTCCACGAGCGCTCCACCACGTTCCTGGGTTTTGTCATCTCGCCCCAGGGTGTGGCCATGGACCCGCAGAAATTGGAAGTTGTGAGTCATTGGCCCCTACCAAAGACTCTTAAACAGCTCCAGAGATTTCTCGGGTTTGCCAATTTTTATCGCCGCTTTATCCGGGACTACAGTACCGTTGCAGCGCCACTAACCGCTCTGATCCGCCCATCATCTCACCTCTTCAATCTCACCCCAACTGCTGTCTCTGCCTTCCATGAGCTCTGTCGCCGCTTCACCACTGCTCCCATCCTCCTTCACCCGGATGCTGATAAACCATTCGTTGTGGAGGTGGACGCTTCGGATGTGGGCGCCGGGGCTTTTCTCTCCCAGCGAGGTCCAGACCAAAAACTGCATCCCTGCAGTTTTTTCTCCAAGAAATTTGACGCCACTCAGCAGCGATACGGAGTAGGGGACCGCGAGCTGCTGGCCATAAAGTGGGCCTTGGAGGAATGGCGACACTGGCTCCAGGGGGCCAGAGAGCCGTTCATCGTCTGGACCGACCACCAAAACCTCATTACAATCCGCACGTTAAAACAGCCGAACCCCAGACAGGCGCGATGGGCACTATTCTTTGAAAATTACAATTTCCACCTGTCATACCGCCCGGGGTCCAAGAACACCAAAGCCGACGCCCTCTCCCGACAACACGAGGAAGACGTCCCCCCGGCGGACCCCGCGCCTGTACTGCCAGCCACCAAGATCCTCGCACCGCTCAGGTGGGACCTGGAAACGAGGGTTCGCCAGGCACAAGCTACGGAGACCGCACCAGCAGGTGTGCCGCCTGGCCGACTCTACGTCCCCAACGCCATCATGGCCGAAGTACTCCAGTGGGGACACTCCTCCCCCCTTTCAGGACACCCCGGGAGACGGCGGACCCTACTGTTTGTACAACGTGCTTTCTGGTGGCCCAGTATGAAAAAGGACGTAGATGAGTTCGTCCAGGCGTGCCCAGTGTGTGCCAGGTCAAAGGACAGCAACAGACCATCACCCGGGGAACTTCAACCACTCCCGGTTCCCCGCCGACCCTGGACACACATTGCCGTTGACTTCATCACGGGCCTGCCGGTTTCGGAAGGAAGGGACACCATCCTCACCATCGTCGACCGGTTCTCCAAAGCTGTTCACCTGGTGGCCCTCTCCGGCCTCCCGTCAGCTAAAAGGACAGCTGAGCTGATATTAGAGCACGTAGTCCGCCTGCATGGGTTCCCAAAGGACATCGTCTCGGACAGGGGGCCCCAGTTCACGTTCCCGGTTCTGGAAGGCCTTCTGCCGTCTGATCAATTCCACCTGCAGTCTGTCCTCCGGTTACCACCCACAGACTAACGGTCAGACGGAGCGAACCAACCAACAACTGGAGCGCTACCTGAGATGCTTTATTGCTGATCGCCAGTGCTCCTGGGCCCGCTACCTCATTTGGGCTGAACTGTCCCACAACCTCCACCTATCTTCTGCCACCAACCTAAGCCCATTTGAGGTATGCTACGGCTTCCAACCTCCGATGTTCGATCATCAGGAACCGGAGGTGGAAGTGCCGTCGGCCCAACAGTTGGTTCGCCGGTGTCGACGGCTTTGGAAACAAGCAAACCACGCCATTCAAAAGGCCAATCGCCGTTACACCCTGCAACATCGCCGGCGACACCCACCGGGACGAATGTACCAAGTAGGTGATAAGGTATGGCTTTCAACAAAAAACCTACACCTGCAGACTGAGTCAAGGAAACTGTCACCCAGATTCATCGGACCATACCGCATCAACCTCCGGATCAACCCTGTCACCTACCGGCTCCAGCTGCCTGCGGCGCTCCGGATCCATCCGGTATTCCACACCTCCCAGCTCAAACCCTTCATCACTTCACCAATGGTTCCACCCACCCACCCTGCTCCTCCTCCCCGTATGATTGAGGGTGGTCCCGCCTACACCGTTCGCCGGATCCTTGACTCACGTCCTCGGGGCAGAGGGCTCCAGTACCTGGTGGACTGGGAAGGTTACGGTCCCGAGGAGAGATCTTGGATTCCGGCTCGGTTCGTCTTAGACCCCGAACTCATCCGGGACTACCGTCGTCGGGTATCCTCCACCCCAGGACCGTCGAGAGTCGGTCCTGGACGGGGGGGTACTGTCATGCACACTCATAACACGACCGGCACTAGGACCCGGAAGTAATACGGTCGGGTTTCAGGAAGCATAAAAGGAAACAAGATGACGCATCACATCGCTCAGTCATTGAGTTATGCCCGTGCTATCGCCGTCGCCTCGCTCGTCCAAACGTGAGTACTCACTTTCTTGGGTTATCGCTTCTGTTTGGGTGTGTGTATTTAGAACGCGGGTTTATCTGTGTAAACTCTTGCTCTCGCTTCGGGAGAGTTCTAAGAATAACTTGCGTGGTTATCCTGCCTACTCGCGCTACTTCCGCGTTTGGGTTTACCATCCACGCTACAGGGCTAACTGCTAAGTCTTCTGCTTCATCTCCGGTTAGTCCGTGACACAGAGTCTGTTTAGTGGATTGCAATAATACAGTATGTTTACAGACGAACCCTGTCACAATATCTTCATATTTTACATGACTCATATTTCAAGGATATACAGTACATAGGAATATTGTGAACGCTCTACACTGAAGCTGCTTTAATGATCTACATCTTTCACATCACATCATTACAAGCAGGGTCAACATTGCTCAACCCTTATTTTTCTGCTTATTAGATCTTGACAAGTCGTACCACTCGTTCCGTCTCATAATTATACAAAGGCACACAGGAGCCACATTCCTAGAACGGCCTGAATAGTCCCGGCTTTAATCAAAATGCTTGAAAACACTGATATGCGTAGAGAAAGGCCAGGATTAAGATCATAAGGCTTTGTGTGTTATGAGCTTTTTTTTTTTTTCAAATTATTATTATGTAACACTATATATCAAAAATTTTGAACACTATATAAATTTAAAAGTTGCAAAGCTATAAAAATGGCATACTATGACAAGGGGGGTTCGAGTCAAGCCGGGACTTTTTATTAATTAAAAACAGTATGGTGATGAGACTCCTAGCCGCAGTAAAGCATTAGAATGGTGCAAATGTTCCAAATGTTCCAAAGTGGCTTGTTGCTCACTGCAGCCGTTCCCGTGAACATTCAGCGAGTGGAACTGTTTTCTGTTATTCTGCGCGATCAAAAGTCCCGGTTTGACTCGAACGCCCCTCAGCACAGAAACCATGTTAATAGAAGAAGACGTTGATTCTTCTTCACCCTCGACTTCTCACAAACACCCGCATGTGTACCATCACGGTTCCATGGAGTCAACAGTATCACCGCATTTACCCAAAGACTTGCAGCACTGCTGAATACTTTTTGCTCCAATAATCTAACATCCCCAATTATTTCATAAACGTCCACCATGTGTGAGATCTGTGCAAGCTGCACTCAACTGGACACACAAGCTCAAATGAGTGCATATCCCTGATATCTCTGATATATGAGTCGATACGTATCTTTTATATAACGGCCACTATCACTGGATCAGTATAACAACCATGACAGCACGGGTTTCTCGTCTCTCCTGAACGAGATGTGCGCTTGAGCAACGAGAGGCTCGTGAGTGAAGGATTTCTAGCGCGGCGGCACTTTAACAGCAAAGGGCATCGTGTCCATTAATCTCTCTCTAAGCATTACTAGTTGTTGCCATGGCAGCGATAAAATGGCTGACTTCTTATTCACTTGCGTATCAATTAAAGAGCCACTTCAAAGTAACTGTCTCTTAATTTACGCCTAGTATTTGGAGCATATGAGGATGAAACCATGACAACAAGAGTACAGTTGAGCAGCCACTAATGCTGCATGTAATATTTAGCTGGAACTAGACAAAAGATTAAATAATTTGTTGCTTATTAATAATAATAAAAAATTGGTATACAAGGGCAAAAGGATTATTTGCCTGCACCAGTATGTAATATAAATCTGTGTATGCAATATAAAATAATATTGTTAGATAAAATTTATAAGTATTAACACTTATTTATTTATTCTTATTATGGAAGGCCTGTTAGATCAAATAACCAATAATAGTTTAATAATAATTTCTTGCTCTTATTTTATCATATTTACATTATTTACTCATTTATTTATTTACTGTACTTATTCATTTATTTATTTAGTTAGCAATTTATGGCAATATTTCAGCTGCAGAAAATACCGCCCTCCGATTGGCTGGCAGGTCTGAAGTAATTTAGTATACTGGAAATCAAAGCCTGAGCTGTGACCTGATTGGTCAGATAATAAACAAAGAGTTTAACGTCAATCAAAGCGTGCAGTAATAACCAACCCTAGTCCTTTATTTATTTATTCGTCAGAATTTCTTCCCTAATTTGCCCTAGCCAGTTCCCACCCTTCGCTGCTTTAGGGCACTTTTCCATCAAGGCAACTATAATTTTATATACTTAATATAAAAATTTCTTCATTACACAATTGATTCTTTCAAATCTAACTCTTAATTATAGGCACAGGCAAAGATAGATATCACCAGGCAAAGGCAAATAAAATCACTTGTTTCTTCCGAGACACCAACCCGGCCACATATCTTTTCGACCGGCTTCTCATGCGACTCGGGGAGAACGCGCTATCCGCTTCTTCCGCTTGCCCATGATCGTCTGGTTTCATTATGATTGACGTGAGAGTGCAGGTATGCCATCCCTTACTTCAAGTGAACATTACTTCAACTAATCCGCTCTCTGGACAATCACTGGATGATTATGCACTTGTGTTGCGCTACTACGGCAGCCTTTTCTAAATTGGATGTGGATATACAAGAGCTGGGAAAACACTAAAAGTGCCATAGGAAATGATAGGATGTCCTTGAGGAGTTCTGACTACCTTTAAATAAAAAGAGAGATCTGAAAATGCATTAAAAGTATCAGGAGCTTAGTAAATAAATAAATAAATAAATAAATAAATAAATAAATAAATAAATAAATCACATGCATGCACTCTTACCCAGTCTCTGACAGCACAGGATGGAGGATAACCTGAGGAGCTCTGTTAGGAACCTCTGGGGTCACATCTACACACACACACACACACACACACCAATATTGAAAAGGTTTTAAAACACTTGGAACAAGCATCAACTTTAACTACAATAACAACCATCAAGTCTGATTTGAAAAGAATAAAGCTCCTCTCCTGCCACCTGTAACACTCCAACATCATCATCATCATCATCATTCTTCACGCTCATCAAAATGTTTATAAAGGTCGAGGGTCTCCTGCTGAGCCTGTAACCCCCCACCCACTACCCCACCTACACCCAATCCCTCCCCCCGCCCCCACCTACACATCTGGGTTTATTTAGGAAGAAATAAGCACAAGTGCCAGAACACGGCCCATCATTAGACGCTTTAAAAAGAAGGAGGAGGGCGCAGAGTTGTGTCTCGCAGAAAAGACAACAAATTACATCAAAAGAGATGTCCTTGGCTTGTCGTGTTGCATTATGGGTATGAGTAACGTCCAATTAGGATGCACTTACCCGGAAAGATGAACTGCTGCTTGTATTTGTAGTAATGAGATGCTAAGAAAGAGAGAGAGAGAGAGAGAGAGAGAGAGAGAGAGAGAGACGGAGAAGAAAAAGACAGACAGAGATCAGAAAAAGGGAGACGGTTGGTGTTATGAGATTTAAAGCTAATATGGGGTTTATTAAAGATTTCAGTGGACACGAAACCACTTTAAGTCTTGAAAGCGTGCGTGTTGTATAATAAGGTATAGTTAATGCACGGTAACGGAGATGTTGCATTATTATTGATAGGATTTTCTATGCAAATGCATGCATTATGTTTGAGGGTTTAGGAAAATTAATTTCTGGTTATACTGTGTGTGTGTGTGTGTGTGTGTGTGTGTGTGTACCTGTTAGATTGCTCTGTTTGGGCTGTCTGGCGCTCTGAGGGGACGGGTGTAGCGGAGAGGGAGGAGTCGCGCTGGGAGGAAGAGGCGGAGCTGGTGATGATGGGGTGGATGACGTGGTGGACGAGGGGTTACTGCTGGAGTCTGGCTGGTATGGCACAGGGATGTGGTCCTGAGACACACACAGACTTTTTTCAACGAAACTTCAATCTTTCTATTAATGTTTTTTGAAACTCTTTTGCAGGAGAAGAATTTTATTTAGTTAACAAATAAGCAGGTGTGCATGTTAGCAGGTGTGAGCTGGCATGACATTTATAAAAGAAAAAAATATCCTGATGCTTGAAAAAAAAAAGTTAATAAATAAGGAAATGAACCTAATTAATTCATCATTATATAATTGACTTCATTTTTCATTTTAGATTCGATAGCGTTATACTGTAAATACCTGATTAAATTTTACAGAGTAAAACAATGTAAAAAGTAAGACTTGGATGACTTTTTTGATATAACAAGTAATCTAACGCGTTAGGTCGGCCATTTAAGTATTCAGTTATTTAGTTATATTTTCAATAATGTAATCCGTTATTCAGACAATTTATGTAATCTGAGCCAGACAGCAGTCATTCCATTAGTGTGTGTGTGTGTGTGTGTGTGTGTGTGTGTGTGTGTGTGTGTGTGTGTGTGTGTGTGTGTGTGTGAAAGTTATCCTACAAGCCCTGTCCCTGATAACCCCCCTCTGTTATTCCTGCTGTTAAACCCCTATCTCACCTATGCGGTTTGACTCAGAGTGAGAAGTGGTGTTAGGCACCGTGAGCCGCCGCGAGTGATCGCCTGATGTTCCTTGAAGTTCTGCAAGGTCCGCCAAGACCGACGAGTTGAAAAATGGAAATGTAATCACAGCCAAAACTCGTGGTGAATGAACCGTACTTACGGCCACTGCGCGAGACCGCGTATTAGTAGTTAACAGATTATGGGCCAAACTTCGCTGAGTGATGATGGTACAATAATTATAAAGGTCTTGACTAAAACAACATGCATGAGGAAGCACAGAGGAGTTTTCATTTTCTGCAATGGACAAGTACTCGAACTTGTTACTGTTATCAGAAAGTAACGCAGAAATTTAACGGATTACTTTTTAATGACAGTAAATTTGTAATGTAATTAGTTACGTTAAAAAGTAAGGTCCCCCAACTTATTCTCAGAATTTATTATGTATCACTTTACTCTTTTGTAGAATTGATTCCTCATTTCAGACCTTATTTGTCATAATAAGCTTAATTCATCAATAAATAACTGATTCCTCATTACAGACTTGTTTCTTTACTACATACTCGACTCCTCTTTATAGAACCGATTCCTCATTGAAGACCTTATACTTTATTACAGACTCAATTCTATATCACAGACTCTCATTGTAGAATTAATTCTTCATTATAGACTTACAGCCTTGATACCTCATTTGCACCTAATTGTAACTATAAACATCAAATTCTTAATTACAGAATTGTTTCTTCTTCTTATTATTATTATTATTACAGACTGATTTCTCAGTACGGATTTGATTCATTGTAAACTTGATTCACTCTTACAAGCCTGATTCAGAATCTAGTAGGTCCTACTGTGCAGCATATAAACAAAGTACTTGTCTTTACACACCAACACACACACACACACACACACACACACACACACACACACACACACACACACACACACACACAGTCTTTCAGTGAAATCTCTGCACAATGTACTCCTACATACAAGGCAAAACTGTCAAATGAACTCAAACTGAGTGTGTTTTTTGGACAGGCAAAATGAAGTTGCGTCAGCATTACCAAACATGTTGTCATGGTAGTGTCTCCCAGTCCACACTCCCATTTTGGTTGATTTATGGTAGATAAACACAGTACATCAAGCGTTGTGTCTTAAGTTTGTCTTTTTTTATTATTATTTTGTTCTTCATAGGCATACAATCTGAGAAGACTTATTAATTAAATAAAAAATGCCTTAGATGTATCTTCAAAATTATTTTTAGAGAAAGCTTAAAGAAAGAAAAAGTAAAAAGTCATCTTGATACACATATTGATGTATGAGGTGTGTTCAATTCAAACCGGGACTTTGGACCGGGAAATTTCCTTGTGAATGATGGCGCAAAACCAATTTGGACTGTTAACGGAGTTCCTGGGAGGCCGGCGTTTAAGACGTGAAGCAGGCAGTCCAATCATGGCTCCGGCGTTCTGAGAAAACTTTCTACCTTAATAGTATCCAAGCACTAGTGAAACACTGGGATAAGTGCATTAGTGTAGCAGGGGGTTTCCATTTCATAATCTGTTATTCTGCACAAGTCCTGCTTTGACTTGAACGCCCATCGTATTGAAAACCTCATACCCCGTTATGGTTGTTGTTGTAGATTGTGAATGGTATTGGACCAATCCACATGTAGTGATGACTCTGTGTTATTACACCAGCACAGACGTTATGTGTTGTCGAGGGCCAAGAGAGATTTGGAAACGTCTCCATGGTTATAATGTGTAGTTCTACCAGAAAGGACTGATTCATTACATAAAGATCAGTCTTCACCTGGACTCTCTCTCTGTGATCCTTTAATTACTTCATGACTCTCCAAGCCTCCACGGAAATATTTTCACGGCACTACTCTTATCAAATGTATTCACAAGGGAGTGTGGAGATCGATAAAGCAGTAGGAGAAGATAATATACTAATAAGCACCGCAAACATGGGGCATTTAGGCAGCCTCGAAGGAATCCGTTCAATTATATGCCATCGGCCAGGTGCTGAGATGTGTGAGCTTAGTGATTAGTAAGCGATAAAACACTTGTGAAGAAGCTGCTCAACCCAGGTCAGGCTGGGTTCAAAAGGTCAGGGATATACTGTACGGTGGTGCTAGATTATTCCAGGGCTTTGTAGGAGATTAACAAGACAAGACAGGAGTTATATGTTCCTGTTTATGTGCACTAGCATTTCGGAGGAACTGCAATCGTGCAAGTGATGCCAGACCAACACCGGCATAGAGGGCATTACAATAATCAAGCAGTAAAACATTTGTTTTCAAATTTGAAAGTACTGAAAGCCTCCAAGTGGCGCAGTGGTAAAGCGCACACCCTATCATCCTGACATCGCGAGTTCAATTCCCGTGTGATGCTGTAACCTCTCGCAGCCGGCGGTCTAGAGTGAGCAGATTGGCCGGGCTCTCTAGAGATACTTAGTGCTCCCACATTAATCACGGCTCTACAGCCAATCAGGGGCACCTGTGAGCTCGCGCAAGCAGAAGGAGCGGATAGCGCTGTACTCCGAGTGTGTTACTCCGCCCCCAACGGTGCGTGAGCGAGCACTTCAAAAAGATGTGGTCGGCTGGCATCACGTGGTTCAGAGGAAACACATAATATTCTTTGGCCCTCCTGACTGAGTGGTAGTATTAGCCTTAATGTGGAGCCCCCTAGTGACGGGGAGAAATTGGACACGACTAAATTAGGGAGAAAATCGGGGTGGGGGGAATACAAAGAAAGTATTAAGAACAATTAAAAGTATTTCATAAGTTCTGAAATTATGTGTCATTTGTGTTACTGATTGTTTAAATGTCAAGCGAAAATCATTTCTTCCCACCAAACTCCAGTAGGCGGCGGTATAGTAACAACCACGCAAAAACGTAAAAGAAGAAGTTTTAATGTGAGTATTTGAAGAAGATACAAGTGGTTTGTATTAAATTAATAAATGCAAGAAAATTGTAACTTTGAAACTTTGTAAATTTGAAACTTTTAGGTCATAATTGGTAATTGTCAGCTAGCAAATTAATTCTTGAGATTTATCTGAATTATATGAAAAATAATGAAAAACTATTAAAACCAAAATAATCATGTTAAAAAAAAACTTAACAGGATGTAAAATTAAAGCAGAAAATCTAACTGTAATGAATGGACCCTGTGACGTGTTCGGTGCATAGCGGACGATGGCCCACCTTGTTAATTTTGTTGGTTTTGGGCAGCGTCTGGCTGATGTGCAGGTCTGTGTACCTGAGGGGGTTGTTTATGTCACACGGCACCGACTCGGTCCTGACGAGCTGACGAGCTAAGAGACGGAGAGCAGAAATCATATATATAGTATCCACGGTAACAAGAGGCTGTTGTCCCGGTAACAGAAACAGAACAAGTGGTCATGGTAACAAAACTCGGCAAAACTTGTCTGTGCTCCACAAAGACATAACAATATGTTTATGTGAGCTGTCTGAATGATGCAATAAATGTCAGAACTGATTACAGAGACACGTCAGGTTCGGCCCACGGCGAGGCTCAAATCTCACAGGCGATTTTACTTGGCAGCGTGAGAGGTGGTTTATTAGGACAATGCTGACCATCAAATATCAGTCATTTTGGGAAGATTCTAAGAGACAGCTTCAAAAAGGCGACAGGAAGCTTTAAGTGAGGCTGAAAGTGTTGGTGTGTGTGTCAGAGAGAGAGAAAGAGAGAGAGAAAGAGAGAGAGAGAGATGGCTACTTGGTGGCTGAACAAAGAAATATTTTAACAGAGTATGCAGAAGTCATTAGTGCACTTAAAGGGTTTCTGTAATCGATTGCATTACCTTGAGATGTTCCTTGTTCTTCAGGAGAATGACAAAATGGGGAAAATAAAAAATAAATCAGAAGCGAAATTCAACAGGATAAATTCAGATTTGCTTATAAGGACATGAAAAATAATGTGTGAATAAATACAGAACTGTGCAAAAGTCTTAGGCGCCATATTATCTGTAGTACAAATTTTGTTATATAAGTTTATTATGTCTGCATTATTATGTACAAGATCATTCCCTACAAAGACACGCTAAAATTAATGAATAAATAACATTACAGAAGAATATTTGTAAAGAAAGCAACATATTACATGAGAGACCAGTTTTCAGATGGGGAAAAAAATATCAATAATGTAGACTCCTGGGTTTTGCACAAAAATAGAAAGGAGCGAGTGTGACGAAGTTACCAAAAGAACTGATATTCTCCAGCATGCTCAGTAAAACCTAACAGCTGCTTTACTTGTACTGCACACATCAGTATCAAACGCTACCGTTTTTGTTCAAGCAAAGAATTTCCACGCCAAATATCGACAGTTTATTGTTTATGTTATTACTTTTTATAGAAGTTTCTTTTAATGTGGAAATGTTTTCTAAAGCATCATTGCATATGACTTTTGTTTGGATGTTCCCAAGACTTTTGCACAGTACTGTAAATAAAACAGCTGTTAGGTTTTACTGAACATGCTGGAGAATTATTCATACATTATTGATCCCCCCCCCTAACCCCCCACCCGCCCCATTCATGCAAAACTCATTATTGTTTTTTTTTCTGTCATGTGATATGTCGCTTTCTTTACAGAAGAATATTTGCATGCCTGTAATGTTATTTATTCATTAATTTTAGTGTATCTTTGTAGGGAATGGTCTTTACATAATAATGCAGACATAATAAACTTATATAACAAAATTTGTACTACAGATAGTATGGTGTCTTTTTCACTGCACTGTATAGGCAATTATTTATACATTTCTCCAATATCTAATAGATTTTCTATAAAAATAAGGTAAAAGAAGTTTGCAGTACCTTTGAACGGGTCTCTACCTCCTCGATGATAAATAAGCAAATGGCAAGGAGGTGCTTCTTTGGTACATTTATTGTGGCACTTCAACCTGCAAAAAAAAACATGAATTTGGTGTAGTATAAAAAAATAACAATAAAAATTCTATAAAGATGACTTAGTTAGATACAGTGGAACCTTGGATTACGAGCATAATTCAATCCGGAAGTGTGTTTGTGCAGTATATCAAAACACTCCTAAATCAAAGTGAATTTCCCCATAAGAAATAATGAAAACTCAGATTATTCATTTCATCACCCGAAAAAATAAAATATATAAAAATAATTAATACAAAATTATAAAGGAAAAAGTTTTCTGTTTGTCCGCGCATGCATGAAAGGACGACCTTTACCTACACACACATGGTCACAGTGTTACAGTAAACAGTACGAGTGTGCACGGATATTGATTATACCAGTGAGAGACACACACTAAGATTGAGCAGAGGAGACAATTACCCACAATTCCATAATGCGAGAGAAAGAAAAAAAACATTAGTTCAGTTGTGATCAAGACTTGTTCATTTTTCAAGTCAAAATTTATTACAAATTTGCTCGTCTTGCGGAATGCTCGCAAACCAGGTTCCACTGTATACAGAGAGACAGATAACAGAAGCATCTTGATATAGATAGATAGATAGATAGATAGATAGATAGATAGATAGATAGATAGATAGATAGATAGATAGGTATCCTATGACTATGACTAGACAGTAATTATGCACTACAAAGACTTTGCTTATTAAGATCCTTATGGTGACTCTTTCTTTGGGAAGTGTATGTGTATAAAGGTTAAACATGATGATGTTAGGTATGTTCAGATATTATTATATCACATATTATGTGATGTAGGAAAGTGAATGTAGAAAATTCTTCCTCTATTCTTGTCTGTAAATGTGTTCAAATTAAGCCTTAAATCAAAGCTAAACTCCTCTATTTTCTATTCCAACCATTTTCTGTTTTGGACAATAAATCAATTTTTAATTTTTTTTTCGCATCCGGTAAATCTTTTCTAGTAGATGAGCTGTGAATAAAAGTACACTTTATTGATTTTCTTTTCCACACAGAAAACATATGGAGCCCGAACCTTTTTCACTGGACTGAAATTGAATTGGATATAATCGTGCAATAATGATGACGATGGTCTGTATGCAGTGCAACATGTTTGTAAACTCGAAAGTATATCATGAACATTGTAGAAAAGAGAGTTGAATTCTGACACGCTCCGAGTGCAGCGAAAGCAATAATTAGACATAATAATAATAATAATAATAATAATAATAATAATATTAATAGTAAAGTTCGCAGGTGTTTTATTTCGACTAAACACCATGTCTAAATATAACAATGATTTATTATATGTTATACAGTATGTGCTAGACATAACATCCTTTTGTAAGTTACTTGAACAATTACTAAGTTCTCAGTATTAGTACTTTCTGACCAATCAGATTCAAGAAACCATCTGTATTGTGGATTGTGGTTGTTAGGTTTAAGAGGTCTGAATCTTTTAAGTTTAAGATGAATTAAGAGAAAAGTAATTATTGCTTGTTGTGTCCTTATACAACAGTTAATTCTGATCAAGTAATCTGATTGAACAAGAGGCATTTCAAAGCCCTTAATTCCTTAAAAACCGTCAACTGCTTAGATGTATAATGAGATAAAAATGTAAATCACACTGAATAAGAGTCTACCAATTGGCATAAACGTTACACATGCTATTGTACAACACTAACTACAGTAGTTTCTAATCCCTCTCTAACCCCTGAACTACTTGGGATTGTACACCTTACATAGAGCACTAGCTTACTGTACCATTTTACGCTATATAGGATTCAACCCTGGAACACCAGAAGTTAGCTGAGCGGGAATAAGTGGAAATATAAAGTAAATATCGTAAATTTCTCAGAATTGTCAGCCACCTCCATGATTTATTCTCCTCACATCCTGGCTACACAGTAATGGTAAGAATTTAAAACCCTTGTTTTCACCCCTGTAAATTACTTTAACAGTCGGTCGCCGGCTCTGCCAGATGATTGTGTGTGCAGTTCACACAGACAGATGAGTCTCATCTGCAAGTTGGTGACAAGTTATCAGTTGATTTTCAAGCATCAGGCATTCCACTAGCCGAATGTTCACGGGAACAACTGCTCCATGCCGCCTCAGCCGGGATCACGGACAAACAGATTTCTGTAAAACGTTTGCATGGTTCAAATGTTTTACCGCGGCTATCGCTCATCACTGTACTGTGCTCGAAGTCTTCTGCTAACAATAACAATGCATTGTTACAATAACAATATTAGGATGTTGCTAGCATTATGCTAACTATATTAGCATGTTGCTTACATGACGTTAAGCTGATTAGCATGTTGCTAGCATTATGCCAACTACAGTATATTCGTATGTTTCTAGCAACATCATCAAAATGTCTGCCAGATGCAGTTAGTTTGTTCCACCAGTCTCGGAAGGATATGTGTTGGCGGAGCGAAATAACTGGTTAAATAAACAAACAGATTAAAATCAGTTGATAACAAATGTCATTTGTGGAACTGTTGCATAAAAGTGTCGTGTTAAATATCAGCACGTGCCTATGGCTACAGTATATCACAGCCATGCTGATATTCGGTACGACAGCAACCTCGAGCATGATATTTACAGATTATTACACAATTTTTGAAAAAAATTATAATCTGTAGTCCTGTCCATGTCAGGAAGTTGTCAGATGTTGGGCTATTGAGATGTCAGATGTTGTACATAATAATTGGAATTATTTGGCCACATAATTAAGAAGGCTATTTAACATAAACTGCAACTTATTTTACACAGCTGAAATCCAAAGTTAGTGCACAGACTTACTTGCAGGTTTTACACTTCAAGCCGAATAACATTCCTTTCCCACAAACGATACAGGTCTGTGACATCCAGTATTTGGTGGAAAATCTGTAAAAGATAAAATTCAAGAGTGTGGGTCATAATAGGGCCATTTCAGATATGCTTTTCAAAGGAGAAGAAAAGTTATCGCAATCTATTTTAGAAAAAAAAAAATTAATAAAATGACAGTATTAATGTGGCACCAGGCGTAAAGATTTGCTTTGCCCTTTTGACTGCAATTCCCAGGATGGTGCGATAAAGAATCCTGACATGTCAAAGAGCCAAACGTATTTGCCCAATGGATTTTTCATCGAGCAGCAAACTAGACGAGACGATACGCACTCTTAGTCTAATCTTCAGAAAAGAATAATTTAATTGTGACTTAGTGCCTTTCAGTTTTTGTGCGAAATGATCAGCTGTGTGCTTGACAAATATACCAGGTGGACAAAGACCACGAGGATACACAAGCGGAGGAAAATGTATCATTGTTATTCAAAAGAAATTTGAGCCGCCCATGACACAAGGTGCTCTGGGTCTCTTTTTTTATTCCCTCTATGAATATGTTATTAGGAGCCCTATCTGCTTCTCAACAATAAAGGGCTATTGAGATGGCTCCCTAAGCACAGAGTCCCTGCAGAAGCATGAGCATTGACAGCTAATGGAATATGACTAATCCACTCCGACAGAAGAATTGAAATGTCCTCGTTTAAATTGAGCCGCTCTGTCTAGTTAAAAAAAAAAAAAACGAAAAAGAAAGGTGAAGGCCATGGAGGCCACGTCAGCACACTTAGATGTGATTTAACAGCTGAAATTTAACCAAAGTTTTGGTGAGGTGTTTTACTTGTACAAAAGAAAAGAAAAAAAGAAGAAAAAAACAGGAAGATATTAAGAATCCCTGAAGCTTCCTAATAAAATGACTATCAAAAGTTTTAATGATAAATAATCAAAGATGTCTTGTATAAAGGGCGTTGAAGCACTACTAACAGAACAGTTATTCAAGTAAAAACTTTCTCTGTAGGCCCTGCTACACTAATGCACTCATCGCAGGGTTTCATAAGTCTTTGGATACCATCAAGATAGAAAGTTTTCTCAGTCATTACCGCTCAGCCTTCTTCCTGTCTTAAACGCTGGCCTCCCAGGAACTCCTCTAATATGGAATTGGCTTGGAGCGAACTCAGGATTGTACGGGGGACGTGGCAATAACTCGCAGCCGAGTTCCTTTAATGTGCAAGTGGTGTTGGTGAATGATTGTGTGTGCAGTTCACACAGACATATGAGTCTCATCTGCAAGTTGGTGACAAGTTATCAGTTGATTTTCAAGCATCAGGCATTCCACTAGCCGAATGTTCACGGGAACAACTGCTCCATGCCGCCTCAGCCGGGATCACGGACAAACAGATTTCTGTAAAACGTTTGCATGGTTCAAATGTTTTACCGCGGCTATCGCTCATCACTGTACTGTGCTCGAAGTCTTCTGCTAACAATAACAATGCATTGTTACAATAACAATATTAGCATGTTGCTAGCATTATGCTAACTATATTAGCATGTTGCTTACATGACGTTAAGCTGATTAGCATGTTGCTAGCATTATGCCAACTACAGTATATTCGTATGATTCTAGCAACATCATTAAAATGTTGCTAAAATGATACTAGCCACATGTTAGCATGTTGCTATCCAATTAGACTCCAATGTTTTGCGACGACAAGCACCACTCAGTTTCTTTCTTTAGTTTTCATTATTATTGTGTATACAGTAGCAGAAAACAGTGCCACCAAAATCTGTAGGAAACCTCAATTATCTTTATTTTTTTCTCTTAAAACGGTCTTAAAGGGAAAAAGAGAGCCTCAAGCATGCATTGTCTATTCAAAGCACAAATTACTCAAAAGGAGTAATGATAACGTTGATGTAGTTTTTCATTTAAACAACTGCCTATAATCTTTATGGATGAAATATGTAATTGAAATACTTTTAAAAGAAGTGAGCCTCCAAAGTAAATTTTCACAAATAAGTAGTCCTGTATACAAATAATCCAATATTCAACTACCCTGGAAAGTATTCGAGGACTAATTTACACATTTGCTGTTGTTTTGGTATGGCAAATACCAATAAAAAATTATGAATTTTAAAATCTCTTTATGTGTGACTGCATGACTCTATAAGGCAAAAAAATACTGAAATACATTTTTAAAAAATCACAAAAATATGTAATTAGACCCATTAATTTCCTTCCTATTCAATTTCTTTTACAGTCCATATTTTATGGACTGGGACTTGGCATGAAATTTCTTGTGAATGAAGGTGTAAAAACTGATTGACATGTACAGAAGACTTCTAGCCTCAACACCTCTGGAATGAACTGAAACAGGAATCAGTGCCTGACCTCACTATTTCTCTCGTAGCTGAATGAACACAAATCCCCACAGCCGTGCTCCACAACCTACTAGAAAGCCTTTCCACAGTAAATTTACTACTTACATTGGTTTTAAAAACTTTCTTTCGGCTGCTACCGTCAAGCGGTCGCCACAGCGGACCATCCGTTCCACTCTGACTTAGCACGGGCTTTTAAGCCGGATGTCCATCCTGACACAAGCTTTTATCTGGGCTTGGGACCGGCACTGTATGCTCGAACCCCAATCCTCCGATCCCTAAATCAATAGCCTTAGCCGCCAGAGACACCACGCCCATAAAGACATTGACACACTACTGGGCAGATGTTTGGACATCATTTTTATTGAAGTCATTAATACCATTTAATAATGTTAAAAGGCAATGAAGACATAAAGCATATGCCCAGTAGAGGGTACACACTTGTAAAGTATCACACTTGTAGATATTCCCCTTAAAAGCTCACACGAGTGAATATTATGCAAACTGTCTCACTCATTTCGCAGGTACCCAGACACTTGCGAGTCAATACGAGGTGAAATGTTGCGTCCGTAATGATATAATTAGCCCACGGTAAATTGTTTCGAATTCACTAAAGGTTCACGCTTCTCTGCTCCTGTCAGTTCCAGTGAAAGAAGCATTTCCTCACACTCCTCGGGGTCAACAGGTTTAGTCCAGTGTTAAACGGGCTGCAGGGGCAGTTTAAGGCCAGAATCTGGTTTATTATTTTTTTTCTTAAATCTGTGCTTGTACATCATTAAGCAAGAACTGGAAATGTCACTATGGGAAGAGAGAGAGACTATTTATATCTCTAATAACGTGATGCTGCCAATTATGCAAGATTGTTGTTAGCAAGCTTCATAATTCTGCTTATATATATTATGACATATGCATTGTATGATCCTGAAAACAAATGTGTTTAAACTAATCTTACTTATTTCCTAGACTGGGAAATACTCTATATACCTCACATTCCGTTACACATATAATGTAACTCCTTCATATGAATTTAATGTGTGGGTTTTTTTTGTTGTTGTAAGTGTTTACCCCATTTTTTCCCCCCAAATATCCCTCATTGTTCTCTTTAGTACTCAAGCATGAGCGTTTTACACTTCCCAGTCCGTGGCTTTGGGAAAATCAGCGATTCAGTACACACACCGACACTCAAGGCAGGCAGACAAGCACTCTTCTTAATTGGTCTGACATTTTTAACTATTCCACCACACACACACACATGCAGATACACATTTATTGTGCACAATTATGTCAAAAATAATAAGTGCTATATACTAGCATTAACAGAGTGTGTACATTTCAACATTTAGCATGTATGCCTGTGAGCAAAGCAGACTGTCCGAGTCCGAGTTTTGGCAGGGGGTGATGTTTGAGCACCAAAGGATAATGATAACGTTTGCAATGTAAAGGATGAAAAACTTTGATGGCAAGATGAATGCAATATTTATTTTATTTATGGATATTCTGTCCAATCAAGAGTTTTTGAAGTTTTCCATTCATCTAATGCTGAGCTTTATTTATGTCACCCAGAGCTTTTTTTACCGGGTTTACCATTGAAATGCCAGGGGCATCATTTGTCTGGCTATGACATTTATCTGCCTAACGCCAGGCTTTACATGCCTGGCCCTGGGCTTATTTCATGCCCAAGCCTGGGGTTCCTTTGTCTGGCATTAAACTTCAATTGTCCAGCCATGAGCTTCAACTGCATAGCTATGGGCTTTCTGTGTTCTCCCATAAGAGATCAAATACGCAGCCCTGAGCTATACTGTATATGCTCTTGCATGAGCTTACATTTACAGCATTTGGCAGATGCCCTTCCCCAGTGCAACATACATTTATACCTCATTATACATCTGAGCACTTGAGGGTTAAGGGTCAAGCTTAACAGTGGCAATTTGGTGGTGCTGGGGTTTGATCTGGGAGCTTCGGATCAGTAGTCCAATGCCTTAATCACTGAGCTACCTCTGCCCCAGCTTGAACTGCGCTGTTATAAGCTTCCTGTATTCTGCAATGAGCTTCAATTGCCCAACTGCCCGACCCCAGAATTTATATTCTCTGCCATAAGCTTCAACCGCCCTGATCTCTGCTTTATATAATTGGCCATGGGCTTCATCTGTCCCATTGTGGGCTTCAACTGCCCAACCCATGGCTTTATACAGTATGTCAACTGACAGTATGTTCAACTGATATGGTCTTTATACAGTATGTCAACTGACAGTATGTTCAACTGACATAGTCTGGGCTTTATATATCTGGCCATCGGTTTCATCTGTCCCATTGTGGGCTTCAACTGCACAACCCTGGGCTTTATATGTCCAGTCATGAGCTTCAACTGCCCTGCGCTTTATATAACTGGTCATGGGCTTCATCTGTCCCATTGTGGGCTTCAACTGCCCAACCCAGGGCTTTATACAGTATGTCCAGCCATGCGTTCAACTGACATGATCTGGGCTTTATATATCTGGCCATGGGCTTCATCTGTCCTTTTTCATACTAGTCCATCTAACCACATCCTTCATAATACCATCCATGCCTTTTGTTCATCCAACCAACTGAGGGCTTTATCCTCCCAAGCAGAAGCGTAATCTTGGAAACTTTGGACACCACCAACTCAACCAATGAATATGTCTGCCTATTTTGGGGTCTCAGCTGGCCAATCAACTGCTTCTTTTGCCCTTGCAAAGATATACATTTACTTAAACATGAGCTTTGTCCACCCAGTTCAGGCCTTCAACAGTCCAAAAATGGGCTTCATCTTCCCAGACAAGAATTTCAACCACCCAGCACTGAACTTCATCATCCCAGCCAAAATAATAGCTTTGCCTGCCCAAACAAGTCCTGTTCAATATTGGGGCTTTGTCTGGAAGACCAAGGGCATTGTACATCCAGACATCATCAAGGTCAGTGATCAATAAAAGTGTTAGCATCAGGGAGCCACTGGGAAATATTTTTTTGTGACATCCAATGAATGCTTTGTAGCTCATTAGTGTCATTGCTTAATGAAAGTGTAACTGATGAAGCAACATTACTACAAAGAATATGATAATTGTAGCACATTATTTTTGAAATATTGATCATTTCCGAGGCAGACAGATTCTGCATGGAGTTACCTGTGTTTAATAGAGTTGCCCAAATCTCTGCGAGGGATCTGAGGGGACCAACGAGGAACTGACAGGGTGTCTGGAGGAAAATAAAACAAAAAGAAAGACAAGAAAAAATTGATCAATTTATTAAAAAGACATTATACTTTCTGTACAGACATGATTCACTTCAATGATAAAATGGAGATACAGCTTTAAAAGTTCTACTCCACAACTTTAGCTGTGTACACAAAAATATGAAATGTCAAAGGTAAAGTTTCGAGCATAATTGCAAAATCAACAAATGAACACAATTAACTCAAACAACTGACACTTTCAAATCATCATCATCATCAACTCTGCATCACTAATCAATACAACAAAAAGCTGTTAATTACAAAACATTAAATCATAGCTGCTTGGACAAAAAAAGAAAAATGGGAAGCTTTTAGTGCCATCAGCGTCGTTCTCTCCTGCAGAAATGCCGCATTACATAAACAGGCCACAATTAGAATGAATTATTATAATCTGTTGTGTGCTGTCATCGCTCAAATGAAGGAAACCCAATAATATCTGAATAGAGGCCAGTTAGCCAATAATCATATTTGTGCCCTGCAGCCCTGCTAGTTCAAAAGGACATTCATCCAATAGAGAGAAAGTCCCTGGCCAATTAGAGGCCATTTCTTTCTGATTAATGGCCTGAAGACAGCCGAGCGATGACACACGACGTTCAACCACAAAGAATGTCACTGGAATATATTCACTGTCTTTACTTCAAGGATAGATTCATTCCTTCATTACAGGAGCTGAATAGAGTCTGAATTCAAAAGTTAACGTTAACCAGGCTGAGCAAATACGTCTGGATTTTTAAAATACACGGATCTGTCATAATCTTATGACCACCCACTTAATACTGAGCAGGTCCACCCTCTGGCCATCATAACAGTGATGTACTTTGTATTCTGGCACCTTTCTATCAGAACCAACATTAACCTTTACATCAATTTGAACTTTGGCCGTCTATGACCATCCTACCGGTTCACTGGTTTACTTTCCTTGGATCACTTTAGGTACTGTATGTCCCGACCACTGTAGACCCGGAACATCCTGCAGTTTTCGAGTTGCTCTGTCCAAGCCCGGTAGCACCATCACTCTTTGATTCTTGTCGAAGTCACTCAAATACTCATGCTTGCACGTTTTTTTTTCTGCTTCCAAACATTGAACAGGCATTGAATTGCCTAATATATCTCAACTGGGTGCCATTGTAACAAGATATATTCTGTACCATAATACAGGGCAGGGGTAGCTCAGTGGTTATGGCGTTGACCTTCAACTACTCAGGTGTATAATGAGATAAATATGTACGTCGCTCTGGATAAGGGCGTTTACCAGATGTTGAAATTAAGTGAAATATCATAACTTTAGCTACTGTGACAAGGCCATATTGTGATGGCTAGATGACTCGGTCAGAGCAACTCCAAAACTGCCGCTCTTATGCAATGTTCCCGGTTTGTAGTGGTGAGGACATACCAAAAGTGGTCTTCACACACTGGATATATTCACAAATACGCTTCCTTCTGTGTGCCCTGGTGTGTTTCCCTCACAGAAATTTATGACAGTGATTGCTTTTCCCTGTGACTTTGCCGTTCTGCTTCACTGACCCAGGAAGTACATCACATGTCTGGGTCAGAGGTCATGATTACAGTACATTTATCTTTCATCTGCTGTTAACTGTACGGTATATTTCTCAGGAGGAAATGAAAAGACATGCTCCTAGGACATGCTGATCCTAGATCCTAGAGAATAAAGCACTTTTATTACCAAAACCCTCTGCTTCAGGCGATGTACAAGAGGCATCATTGTGGATAAAAATATTTCTCAGCTTTATTTACATTTGAACAAAAAGTGGCATGTCCAAAATGATTCATACCCTTTTCATACTGTCACAGTCTATGGGAAAATCCAAAGTACAATACCATTACAAATAGTCCACGCTGTCCACCAGTGGACATTTTAGCACGACAACGACCCAGAACACACAGCAAAAGTGGTGAAGAAATGGTTAGCAGACAAAAACATTAAGGTTTTGCAGTGGCCCAGCCAGAGTCCTGACTTAAATCCAATTAAGAATCTGTGGAGGGAGCTAATGATCAGGGTGAGGACAAGGAGACCCTCCAACCTGAAAGAGTTGAAGCTCATCGCTAAAGATGAATGGGCAAAAATACCAGTGGAGACATGCAAATCAATTTTCTAAAGATTTTTTCAAATGTGAATAAAAGATGAGTAATATTTTTTTCCACAATGATGTACGTCGTCTCATTATCTTCTGGGAGACGCCTGTGTCATTTCTAATCAAGAAAAAACTTGCTGGTCAAATAAAAGTAACTTTAAGTCAAAATTTGCCAGGGGTATGAATAATTTCAGGCTTGACTGTACGTCACAGGGTACACACACATACACTATGGGCAATTAGCGTAATTTGTATGGACTGTGGGAGGAAACCGGAGCACCCAGAAGAAACTAAAATAATAGAGAGCATGGAGCGAGGTGAAAAGATGGCAAACATCAGCACAACTCTACAGAACAAGGATAAGATCATGGAATATGTGAAGTCTCCTGTGCTGATGATGTTGACAGTAATATCCTTGGACTTACTAACAAATTGGACTCACAAACGAACTCTCGGTAAGTAACTCCTTCGTATGTAGAGGACGTACACTATTTAATTTATGCATCAATAATGAGTTTTGAAACTTAGTGTCCGACTCCTTTTATGTTGACCAGCCTGATACTGTACCCTGCCGTTGCTGTGACGTACTTGTCAGAAAAAAAAACATTTCAGAAACCTAATAAAAACATATAGCCTACTAGTGGAAAGTACCCAAGTTACTGATTTGTCTACCCCTGCCCTTAGCTCATGCGCGCTGTAATAGTTTATGACTCATTCTGCCAAAAAATTGCAGTTTTTCATAGCACGCTAGTCAGGTGGGATTTACCTCTTCGCTTGTCAAGTCTTCCCTAAATCACATTACATCTGTCGAGATTGGTGCCTGGCTGTGGTATGTCATGAAGCGGAGTGACTGATGCTCGCTCCTGCTGAGAAGCAGCTCAGTGGGAGAATAACATGCTGATTTGGGAAAACAGGAAACGTTCAGAGAGAATAAAGCCGACCGGACTGTTCCTGACCGGACATGAGTCCTCGTGGGATTTCTTTATGAACGTAAAGGCCAGCGACTCATCTATTTATTAGTGATAACACTTACCGCCTCTGTGCGTAATGATTTTCATACCACAGTCCCTTTCCTTTTCTAATTACTGGCTTCCTTACTGCTGGACAGTCGTTCATTAAAAAGGGGTTTATGAGAAACAAGAGTGAGAGAGAAAGCGGGAGAGATGGTACATGCATTTATTCATGATGGGGGGGAAAAAAAGCCTTAACGGATTTCACGGATGATCAGGTGCTCTCCGTTCCCGTCCCACTGAGATCATTCAAACAGGAGGGCAGAAGGCAGAATCCTACTCTTACCCACAGCGCTATAACACGCATCCTTCACTCGCTTGTTTCTATGACAACCCTGTAGGTGCTGTTTCCCCAGAAAAAGTTAAGAGAAGAATAAAAAATCGAATTGTGTCAGTATGTCGTGACATTAAGTTACTTATTTCACCCTGCGTCATTATTTATAAAGGAATCATACCCACATTTTTACATCCATTTATCTGACAGTCACTTTTATCCAATAACAGCATGAATAAATCAATGCAGAAAGAAAGGGGGAAAAAAGAAAGAAAGAAAGCGTGTATGACTATGAGCTGAATATGTTAGCTTTAATATGATTTTCTTCTGTTTTTTTTTTATTTAAGATTTAGCGAAAAAAACAACTGTGCCTTTTATCTATATAAGTAAAATAAAGTTTTTTGTCTGTACATTGGTCAGAACTCACTCTTTCAATGATATCTGGCAGATTATGTCACAATCAATGCGATTTACAGAGTATAGACAGAATATGCGGATGACACAATCCTCACTAAAAAGCAAATGAAAGTGCGACACAGTGTGGCGTACTCCAAAATAAAGGCAAGTACACTATGAAAACTGAACCTTCAAAGATGAACAGACAGATCAATGTATGTTTATTCTTCCTGCAGGAAGCAGTTTGTCTTATACAGTATGTTTCACGCAGTAATAACAAGCAGTGATGTGAAGCGCTACTATGAGATACAATACAGGTCGTTTGAGCAAACATATCTGCAGCAGTCTGAGGTGAGGGCGTGTAAAATACCCCGACTGAGAGTGTCAGTGTTATGTGCTAAAATCAAAATGTAAGTGAAACTAGAAGTGACATTATGAGCAGTTTTGTACCAGACTTGGTCACAACGTCACGTAAAAACTGGATGGATAGAAAGTAATGAAACTTTCACAGTACTTAAATGTCTGTCCAAAGTTTAACCAGCGTCTTTAGTAAAGTCAAAATAGTGAACAAAAGCCATCTTATAAAAAGTTGTGTGCCGGATTTCATCATCTACTTTAAAATAAGCTACTAATAAGGTAATAAGGCTTAAGGTAATGGCGCAATGGTAAAGTGCTCGCCCTATAATCCGGAGATCGCGAGTTCGATTCCCGGGTGATGCTGTAACCTCTCGCAGCCGGAGGTCTAGAGAGAGCTGATTGGCCGAGCTCTCTCAGAGGGGAGGGACGAGAGGTACTTAGTGCTCCCACATTAATCACGGCTCTACGGCCAATCAGGGGCGTCTGTGAGCTCACACAAGCGGAAGGAGCGGATAGCGCTGTTGTCCGAGTGTGTTACGCCCCCGACTGTGCGTGAGCGAGCAGTTCGAAAAGATGCGGTCGGCTGGCATCACGTGGTTTAAGTAGTAACCTTAATGTGGGAGCCCCCTAGTGACGGGGAAGAATTGGACACGACTAAATTAGGGAGAAAATCAGGGGAAAAAAAACTTTACTTCTTTGTATTAATAAGTTAGACAGAGAGTTCTGCTGTATGGAAAGACAGACATGTATGTGGGCTTCAACCTGAAATAATAATATCACTGATTACATTAAAGCTCATCAGATTATTTTTAGCTTTAACCTTTTAACTCTTTTCCAATCAATGACGGGTACTAACTTTAGTACAGTATATTGGATATTGATGAATCATACATAATTTAATCAGTGAGACAAACTAAGATAGAAAAAAGATGAAACAGATGATAAATTAATATACCGATTTTATTTCAGCACAGATCTGAGTTACAGTACGTCCGGACCAAAAACGTTCAAAGTCAAGATAATTGCAAGAAACGTCTTCATTTCTGTATGAGCAATAAATAATAAATCGGCCTTGGTAAATATTTGTGTGTTCGTGCATTGACTATGACAAATACAGTAATTCATTTCTACAGAAACTTTATATTAATTCATATTCCGTAGTCGGTATAAAGGATAAGACAAAAAGTGTCGTATGTTGTTCAAAACAAGTCTTTTTTTCCTAAATATCTAAGCTTTATTCTTATAAAGCCTTTCAAAGTTTCAGTATATAAGCAGGACTACTGTAAGTTAAACATATCAGAGCTGGACAGTGTTACGAGCAAACACTGTGACTGAAGGATGAAAGGCGGTGTTTGAGAGACGCATTAAGAGAGACGCATTAATCCTTTAAAAGAGCTGTAGATATGAGCTTAAAACAGTGCCTCGTTCTTATGTCTTAGCTTCAGACGACACGAGCAGTGACGTCTCTCTGGCAGGATTACGACGTTAACAGCTTCTTTCACCTGCTAACTAAAACGATCCATTATTCAGTACTGAGGCAGAGGCTTTAAAGGATGTGTACATGATACACTGTACAGGAAAAACGATAACTTTGGAAAGCATTACGAGTTCACTGTAGTTGAAAACAGGTTTTTCCCAAAGGGAAACTACATGCTACCTACCTAGGCCCACACCGCACAGAGGTAAATCTTTACTACTCTCTGTATCTTTCACCAGAAGGGAGTCTATCCAGCCTGTTTGCTTTCAGCTCATTAAAGCTGTTGCGTCTTGGTGATTCTTCTAAATCACAGGTGTCAAGCTCAAAGCCCGGGGGCTAAACACAACCCAGTGCCTCGTTCCATTCAGCTCACACAAACTTGCAAAACTTATTTGGTTTTAACACCTGAATTTTTTTGTTCTTGTTGTTGTTGTTGCCCCGAGCACCGGCAGTGGAGTCCGCATCGGATGTGGAAGCTGTTCACTCTAAGCAATATGACTAGTTTAAATCTTTTTTTTTTTTTATGTTTGATTTATTTTCTACATTGTACAAAATACAGTACCACATATATAATTATGTAACAACGGTCAGTTGTTATGTTCAGACATGAAGATCAAATGTTCCAGAACAGTTCCTGCAAGAACAGTCACGTCAAGTGCGTTTGTTAAACCCATCAAGCACCATGATGAAACTAGCTCTTTTCATAAAGACTATTAATATCAACTAAATACATCAACTAGGGACCATCGAGGGTAAGAGTGACCATCGTATTCCTTCAGATTTTTACAACCACGGTACCGTAAAACCTCCGGTCAACATTCACATGTGCATTCATACACTACGGGCAATTTGGGAATGCCAATTAGCCTAATTGGACTCGGGTTCATAATGTTTATTAACACACAGTTCAAGCATGTAAATCAAAACCAGCTGGAATAATCCAAATTATTAAACGTCGCGTAAACAGTCAAGGCTCGGGCGATGTGCAACTCAGAAACGAGAAAACAAACAAGGTTAAAATCCGAAAAAAGCATGCAAGTGACAAAAGGTTTGGGAACGACACTGGAACAAGTCACAGAAAGCGAATACTTCGCAAAGATCGGAAGTGCGTGTTTCTCTTTTATCAGTGTCCAGTAATTAGTCTCAGGTGTGTTAGTATTGAGGTGAGCTGAAGCATTGGTCTTGGGAGTTGTAGTTCTTGTTAGTTGTAGTTATGACACTGATCTGCATGTCTTTGGACTGTGGGAGGGCACCAGAGGAACTCAAACCCACCAAGCACGGGGAGAACTGGCACACTCCATGCACACACCCCTAGGCGGGAATCGAACCCGGACCCTGGTGGTACGTGGCAACAGTGCCAACCAATATACCAACGTGCCACCAAAATCAACCATTTGCAAATAATTTTTTCCAGATTCTACAATCTACTCTCGATATTACGGTACATTGATACTTTTCAATCTTTTAACGTACTGTATTTCAGTTTGGGTTATCCTTCTTTCTACTAGTTTATCCTACATCACTGGTGAAGACAGCATGTTGATGTTGGTGAAATTCCTGGTCACATCACAAGCTGCAATTTTTTATCGGATTAACTTCAAAAGAGAGAGAGAGATAAAAAAGAGACCTGGTGAAGAAGTAACTGTTCATAAATGCTATATCATAAGTCATAGTAGGAACAACATTGCGTGATGTTCTGTGCATTAATAAATGAATAAATAAATGTAATCGTTAAAATCTTTCAGTGGTACGAGATGAGGGATGTGCAACGGTGTAGAACTAAATTTGAAATTCTGCTTCATGTCAGCCTTCAGGCGGCCTGCTGTGAGCGGTGACTGACTAATCTGATATCGTCCAGAGTTGATGCGAGGCCTAATGACACTCCAAAGGCCTGTTTAATACCACAGCATCCCGAACCTGAGCTCCAGGGAGAGACTGTGAGCCCGCCTAATGCCATTACGGATGGGATGCTGCACCATCCCAATGAAATTACTCATCCGCCTCGGAGCCACTCACTTATCAGAAATTCATCTCAATCACTGCCTTTTGGTAAAAAGAAGAAGAAGAAGAAGAAGAAGAAGAAGATGCTCTGGTGGAATTCGTCTCATTTGGAAGTCATTAATGTCCTTACCAGAACTGATGGATAATAGACTAGAACATGTGTACTACCCTCTACTACCCCCCAAAGGAACAATACATAATTGGTGCAGAGAAAGCAGATCATCAGACACACCTATAACTCATTACATGCTTGGTTAGATCTGATTAGTTGGAAAAGACTAAGCACAACACACCTGGCACCTTGTCTGCCTACAGAAAAAAAAATCTTTGCTAAACTCTTTGGGGGGGAGGGGAAGGTAAGGTGGGTAGTACACAAGTTCTAGGCTATTATCCATCAGTTCTGGTAATGACATTATAGAGAAGGTGAAAAAAATTCCACCAGAGCTGCTTCATCATCTTTTTTTATTTTTTACTAAACATAGAGCAGTGATTTAATAATGTTCAAAGATTCCACTCTTCTCGGAAGGCTGTCCACAGTAGGAATACCTGCCCATTCATTCTGTAGATCGTTTATGAGGTCAGGCACTGATGTTGGACGAGAAGGCCTGGATCTCAATCTCCGTTCTACTTCATCCCAAAAGTGATCGTTGGGGGTGAAGTCACAGGGCGCTGTGTGGGCCAGTCAAGTTCTTCCACACCGAACTCATCAAACCATGCCTTTATACAGTAGTCCTTGCTTTGTGCACTGGGATGGAGTCATGCTGGAATAGAAAAGGGCCTTCCCCAAGTACTATACTATTGTACATGTACCCTGGTACCAAAGTATGTACCATATTCGGATAATATGTATAATAATGTGGTACATGTACTATATCAGCTAATAAGTACTGATAAAAAATACAGGCCTACTAAGGTAAGTATACCATGGTATACAAAATTTCTTATGAGACGTTAGCTAACAATTATGTTTTTTGGACCAGCCACACCACGTTCACACCACGTGCGTCTTTACGCACTCAGGCCCTTGTGTCCTATTTTAGTCTCCTCAATGCTAACCAGACTACACTGAAGAATCAGACAAAACTACGTTTTTTTTGGCAAATTGATTTTTTTTTTCTTTCAAATTTTAGATCAACTTAAAGCCCATGTTTGTTTTTGTCATCATCCTTCTTGAAAATCAATTTGAATCAATTTGAATAATTTCTGTAGTGTACTGTATGTGCATATACATACAGCACAGTGTCTCACAGACTTGAAATGACTTCAATCAAAAAATAACTGGCCACACACGCCAAACCTTCGGCTATTTGGATTCAGATCATCTACCCGAGATAAACTGAGACGCAATCAGTCAAAACTCCGGAAGCAGGAATCCATCCGCCGGACAAATGCCCCGAAAATTTGCACACACAAATGCTCCGAAGCTATTACTCTAACAGCGCTCTCGAGGGGGCAGTTCGTGCTGAGCGATATGCGCTTACACGTCAAAGCAAGGCATTATGGGAGACAAGATGTGACCTGTCATTCGGCACCCTAAACGAGGACCATGCGCTGTGAATAAAGAGGAGTTATGTGATACTTAAGCATATGGTTAAGAACAGCAAGTACAGACCTGTGGATTTGTTTACCGCATTTATATAACGTAATATAAGGATATTTGAAATGACTGGAAATGAGTTTAGAACGCTTCAATACATTATCAAAACCTGGCAGGATAATGCTGAACTGTCAAATTTGCAGAAGAAATGTAGTTGAAAAAAAAATTATGAATGGAGCTCACTTAAACGCTTGGTGCAATGCTAAGTTGCATCGTATAAAAGTCAGAGCTATGTTTAGTATTGAAACTAAAAGTATTTACATAAACACACAATGTGATGAGAACTCACATAATTGGGACTAAACAGCTGTGTGTCCACTAATGTAAACATGCATAGTGTCCACTGTACAAGCCTCTGGAGACAGTGTTATGATCTGGGGTCGCTTCAGTCGCTCAGGTCTAAACTCCGTAACGTTATGTGGCTGTAAAATTCAATAAAAGTCATCTGACGACCTAAATGTACTGAATCACCAGGTTAACACATCTATGGAGTTTTTTCTCTGATAGAACGGGTCTATACAGTACAACTGTATATACAGTACAATTTAAACAGTAGTGCTTTATATGTTTTCTGCATGTAACTATAACTTCAGTAACAGTAACACCTACAGGCTTGTACTTTAAAATGTACTATTAATTATTATAATATTATTATCCTATATGCAGCTATGAACATTAAGCACTGACTAGAAAATAAGACATAACATGGTAAATTTTTCATCTACTGACTTTCCACTGATTTCTTTTTGTCTTGCTCAGCAGGTACTCAGAACCAAAAACAATTTCCTGTGAATCCCCTGCTTTCTGCCATCAAGTTTGGTGTACAAAGTTAAGTAGTTTGTACATACTGGCAGAGGGAGTCTCTGCATGCACGGGTGGCGTGGAGGGCACTAGGCTCGGGAAGAAGAACGAGCGGAGCGAGTGATCCGAGTGGAGAGGAGATCGTTGAGTCGGCAGGTTCTCACAACTCCCGGCAACACTGCTGTGGATCTTCAGGTTCAGAGGCTTGGCCTTCTTTTTGGTTCTGTGTTGGAAGAGAAAAAGAAGAAGACCTCAATACAACAAGTGGATTTTTAAACATAATGGAAGGACGGCTGCATAGACAAGATAATGTATAAAATCAAACATTTACAGAACAGTACTGTAGTTGGTGAACACATTGCTGGGATAAGGGCTAACTTGTCTGGAAGGAGTCTCCAGTTTCAGTGCTTTATTCTGCAAAGGTAAAATTGTAATATTTTTAGGATAGAGGAGTTTGCATTTGGTTCCTCGCTAACATAACAGACACAATTTTTTATGACCTACTAACTTCAATAGAGAGAAATAAATTAAGAACTAGCTTGTTCTATAGATGTTCCATAACATCACTAAAAATACACTCGCTTGAATGAGTCCTTACAAGTGCCTGCCATAACCTCAGAACATCCTCGAACACCCTTAACCATAACATCTTCCCCTTTAGAAAGTCTCCTTAATTAACAACCTGGCCTTAAAAAGCTCAGCAAATAAAGAAGTGACCGAAGAACATAATTTGCACCAAAGTAACACACAGTTAAAGCACAACAGAACCATACAAGCAATTTTATAATGAGGTCTTGGACCTTTCGCACCTTAGATAACACTCTAAGCAGGCATTCTGAAGTGTGGGGTCAAGAGCCATTCACACACACACACACACACCAGGACAGCCCCTATGTAACCCAAATAACACACACGCACACACACACACACTCATCACTCTGTTAATAAGCTGTGTAGCTCACAGCATCTCAGTAAGAAGCTCATTTAGATGCAATTGTGTGTTGATGCCTCAGGGATGCTATTCAACCAAGCGAGTCCCACGATCAGCCATTTCAAGCGCCCCGAACGCACGGAGGGAAAGAGAAACAAGCTACAGGTTATCCGCGTCTCCCTGCGACGTCTTTATCAGCAATTTAGATAAAGCCACATTCTGCATTTCAAATCAAATCAGATCCATTCATCTTCATGAGAACAAACAGACTGACAATAAGTGAGGACTCAAGGCACACCCCTGCTGATCTCCTCCCGCTTATGTGCGTTCCTTTCTTTTCTTTCCCTCTGTCTTTGTCAGATACTCCCCCACACATTCTCTCTCATACACACACACACACACACAAACACACACTGACACGCAGAAATACAAAATAATGTGTAGAAACTTTTTTCGAAAATGATTCTTGAGGACACAAACACAATTTGGAGCGTTTCACAAAATAAACATGCTAATGAAAGAATGAGCTTTAAAATTTGGGAACATGGTGATGATGCTATATTAGATTACTCTAATCTTTTTAATTTTAAGAGTGGTGGAGTTTATTCGTTAGATACTTTTAAGGCCGTCAACAGGGCTCGGAAATAACAATTTAACACTCTTTCACATTAGGCACAATTGATTTGTACTAAGCCAAGGAAGGATTGCTGCTTTCTCTTGTCTCCCCCACTGGCCAGCGCACACAATGTTTTTTGTACTCAGTTATTAGGTGAGTTTGCGTATTTACATGTCCCAATACAGCAAGCAGTTGTATGCACCTACTTGCCATGTGAGTTGCCATTTAACAAAAGGGAAAAAATCAGTGCAGCTATCAGACGATAATATATGTTAACTGTGATAAAGATATTAACCAATTTTCATTAAATTGTAATATTAATGCAAGGGAGCAACATTATAAAAGTAAATTATTACTAAAAGTTTCATTAGGGCCCAAGCACTATGACATCATCCCTATTACATCATAGTATTATGAAGGGCCCTCTTGTTCTTCCAAGGATTTTTTTTTAAGCATCCGGGGCTTGTTGGGGTTCTTAACATGCTCAAAATGTTTTGAAAGTTAGCACACAGATTGGAATCTGCTGCTATTAGGACACTTGAGTGGTTGGTACCTGGGCATGGCCGGGGCCATCACATGAGATTTTGCTGCATAGATCATTCACAATTCCATGTATACCTTTCAAAACCCAGTATACATTTAGATCTTCACCGTCCCTGTCTTGTGCTCTACTCCACAGGAAGTCAATTATTTGGGGTTGTTTGCAAAACGCACTCATTGGATTTTGATATACTCCTCCTAGGGGATTTAAACAATCCGCATCCAACTAGGCCCACACGATCTCAAGACATTGTGGATGCAAAATTCCAAAGGGATTTTTCATATCTTAAATGCTTCAGCTGTGATGATGCCTTAAACTTAAGCTGAAAAGTGGCTAATAACTTATAGAGTGACATCACATTGAGTGACATCATAGTGTGATGCTTTTCTTCCAGCATTCCAGGCTTTTTTGGAAGTCTTAACATAAACCTCCCCTATTCTAAAATGATGTCCTAATGGTCTTGGTATTGGTATTTCCCCTTTAAATGCATGTGCCCACTGTCTTTCTAGTGTGCACGGGCGCCCATAGCACAGGTGCTTGGGCCCAAGCATCGTTGCTTGTAACTATATTTATAAATTTTTTTTTATGAACAGTTCATATAAACTCCAGATCACCTTTATTTCTATTTGACCTGACCTTGAACATGTCTTTTTTGTCCCAAAGTCCTCGAATTAAGACACCGGCTCTAAAAGGACCCACAGATGAAAGACAAAGAGTGATGCATACGGTACAATGTGCACAGCACTATATTCTGAGATGCATTTCTGCTTAGCATCGTTGTAAAGAGTGGCTGTTTGAGCCTGAGGTCATGTCAGCTTAAAAACATGGTAAAAACCTCTCACTCTAGAGATCAAAGTCTAGGTCTCTGCCAAGAGATAAATGAAGCGCTTACACTAAGCTGTTCTGCACCAGTGTACACAAGCAATATCTGATTATATGATTAGATACTTGCAGGACTGAACAGGACATGTTATATAGAAATGCCTATACTTCAACAGTACTTTATTCAATGACAAGCTGAACGATTAGAAGTAAAAGATCAGGTTTTCTCAACAGGGTCATCATGCAATGAAAAGTTAAATCCACAGACAGAACCGCATGGGTGGCTCTATAAAGCTGCACAAACACCTCATGATGCACATCTTGAGTCTGAGTGATGGACGAAAGTATAATTTTAAACAGAAATCGGCGGTACCCCAGCAATCTATGATACGCCTCCTGTGTTCGCCGAAGGTACATGTTGTTTATATCTCAGCTGTTTGGTAGATTTTTTTTGTGAAAGTGTGTACGTGACACAGAGAGAGAGAGAGAGAGTGAGAGAGAGAGAGAGAGAGAGAGAGGCTTCTGTCACAGAACAGGATGATAAACATTTCTCTGGTGCGCAAAATACATTAAAGTGTAACACAGAGCATAGTGACAGCAAATGAAGCGGGGGGTAAAGCGGGGCACAAGCGTATAAGTGTGTGTGTGGTGTTAAAGCTTTTAGAAAACACATTAAGCCTTGAAAGACACGCTGTCAATGCAAAACCTGTTTATTTCTTTTTCTTTACTTTACTTTCTGTGTGTGTGTGTGTGTGTGTGTGTGTGTGTGTGTGTGTGTGTGTGTGTTTCAAGCCAGTTGCCATAAATCATTTTCAACATCCATGAGAGAAATGTTGGAAGAAACCAATAACTATAAATGCCATGAATTAATTGTCTGCTGTGACGAAATCAACAATCTCAAAAATGTGACTTCGCAAAGAGCAGATTTTATCACAAGTAAAACAATAATGCATCTTATATTCTATATATTTATTTATATTTATATTGTATCATATAATAATAATAATAATAATAATAATATTGTATATATTATTGTTATTATTATTATTATTATTATTGGTTTATTAAGAAAAACAACAAGAATACTACAAATACTACTGCTAATAATAATGATAATAATAATATTAATAATAATAATTTGTTAACGTGAAATAATTAGCAAAAGCGTAAATAACAAGCCTTTATCCAGAGCTTCTCCCAACATATTTCACACAACTGCTATAATTTTTCAATGTGCCCGTTTTTGTCCTTTTAAGTTAATTTCCAAAACTTTAGTGTCTTATTTTTAACATTACAGTGGTACCTCAGTATACAATTGCGCCACCTGAAGAATTTTCGCATTAAGAAATGAAATATTGCAAGAAATTTGCCTCAGGACACACGAAGCATTTTAGGCATATGAGCGAAGAAACTGAACTTTACAACTTGCATGTGTCAGTGGAAAGCCAAGCGTTGGGTCCCAAGAATATTAGCAAGTATGGTAGCAAGAAGAAAATGGAGCCACTTTCGTTTTCATTTTTGCCAAGAAGAAGTGAGGTTTAATGTCTATTTATTTAATATTTTACTTCATTTACATGTCTTTTCTAGGTTAAATTGTTTTTAGATGCAAAAAGAAATATATAAAGTATATAAATAAATGTAATAAATATATAAATATAAATTACAATAAAAAATTTTTATCCTATTTTAAATACTATTTTAAAAAGGGTAAGTAAATCATTTCTTTCTTTATGACATTATTGTGTATGTGAATGTACTTTGTATAATAACGTGAGGCTTAATCTGCATTTTAATTTTCAATTTTCTTTTTCCTCCGAGTGAAATTACAATTTCAGAGTTGAAAACAATCTGAAACTTTTGTTTTATTAAAATCTTCTTGTCTCCAGTATATTAAGCTATATTACATTATTCAAATTTCAATAATTAAATCTTTCACCTTTAATATAGTAATATTATAAAAACATAATAAAAATTCCTTTGCAAGATTTCACAATGGCAGTGTCTTCTGTCTGCAGTGTCCTTTAGCAGCTTGAGCATGGAAAGAGGCTTTCTCATGACTCTTAACCTCAAATATTTAGTTGTAATTGAGGCTTTTATATGTAAAAAATATATCAATTTAATAGAATTAATTATTTTTCACTATTTTGAATTGAATGAATTGTCTTCTATCCTTTTAAGAACCATCTCACACGTGTGAAGTGCATGTGCGCGTGTGCATGTGTGTGTGTGTGTGTGTGTGTGTGTGTGTGTGTGTGTGTGTGTGTGTGTGTGTGTGTGTGTGTGTGTTTGTGTGGGTGTGTGTTTGAATGACAGGTACGAGTGATATATTGCTCAGAGCATGAAGTTAACAGCAGCAATTGATCAAGCTGGCAAAATGTACTGCCAAAGATTTTCACTGCCAAATAATAAACATGGGTTTGATCATGTTGAGGAAAACACCACTCATCAGATTATTATTATTATTATTATTATTATATGAGTTTCTTTTTCTGTTAATCTTTCTTTTTCTTTCTCAGCTCAGCTCTCTGCTCTCTCCAACACTGGCCTAGCGTTCGTTGCGGTCTCAGAAACCCGCACCTGGCTATCGGCTTTGATATCACAGTGAGCTTTAACGCCAAACATCTCATAAAGTCACAAACAGATCTCAGACACACAGGAAAAGGTAAAAGCTCTCCAGATACTCGTCTGCACTGGTCCCCGTATGAGCTTGAGTCAGGCTTGGGCGTGATAAATCAGTTACACACTGCCGGCCCTGTCACCTTTAAACACTCATATAAATTCATCATCACGCTGGCAATCTGAGAGGCGCGGCTTAGTGAGAGCCAGGGGGCCAAGGACGACTCGTAATAGTGGACAGAGAGAGAGAGAGAGAGAGAGAGAGAGAGAGAGAGAGATGGAGACAATAGAGATTTTGGATCTGGTCAGTCATTAATGGAAAAAGAAGCTGTCTTGATTTACACATACACACACACACATGCAAATGACAATACATTACAAAGTACCATGGAGTGTGCAGTTACAGGACAATAATCAATGATGCCACCTGACGTGAAGCACAGTTACAGTTACAGTTACATCTCTGAAGCTGATTATTTTCCAGCATCATCGCTCCCTCCCTCCATCATGTAAGCTGTTACTCCTGTTATATCACGTTCATTCTTTTATAAATTAACGAGCATTTTAGTGTTTATCCATTTATACTTACATTGCTATTTAAAGTTGCATTTTATTTCAATACGTCAAAAATAAAGCATTTTTAATCTTAATAATTGCTGCTTACATTATATAACTGCAGACATTAAAGTATTTTCCTTATAATTAGGGTTGTCAATATTAATGCCCTAACACATGTGATCAATCTACAAAGTTTAACGCATTACCATTTTTTAAGCAAATTAATCACATGACCAAGTTTGACCCTAATGGCTTCCCATCGGGCCCCGCCATCGGTGGGTTGCCACACCCCCCCCTATACTACCCAGTTACTCCATGCAGTTCCGGCCCCATTCCAGAGGTTTTTATTGAACATTTGTTGAATGTTAATGTTTAAGATGTTATAAAACTGCATCAAAGACTATGACTGTGATTAACTAGATACATTTTTTAATTGATTGACAGCACTACCTATAAACACTTATTATTATTATTATTATTATTATTATTATTATTATTATTGTTGTTATTATTATTGTCTCATTATTGGAATTATTTTTTTTAAATGTTATTAACATGTGAGTCTGGTTTTGAACACTCGTCTCTAAAAATCAAATCTGTTTTAATTCAAATCTAAGGAAAACCCTAACATGAAATTCTGGCTTGAAGGCAAGAGAGTGAAATTTTTAGCTTCTTTGAAGGCTGAGGGAAACGAAATAGCTTGGCTCATGTGGGGGAAAAAAAACAGCCATTTTAAGAGCTGACCTACGGAACTGTGCGGAAACAGAATCTGTAACTTAATCTGAAAGTGATGCCATGTACGCTCGGTGTTTTTAATTTTTTCATCTTTGTTGTTTTGCTTTGGATGAATTAGTCGAGTTAATAGACAATTTTTGGTGAAAATGGATTTTTACGGACTGCAGTATCACTCCATCAAATTCTATTTCATTTAAACCGTCCTGCAACAATAAGGACAATTTCAGAATGGCAATTATCCTAATCTGCATGTCTCTGTCTTAGGAAACCGTAACACCCGTAGGAAACCCACTAAGCACGGGGAGAACATGCAAATGTCACACACACACAGATCCGCAGTGGGAATCGAACCCTCCACCCTGTGGCACCATGTGATTATATCATTTTTATTATTCAATTCTAATTTATTTATGTTTGCATTTGAGGTCGTAACATCCTCTATATTCCTCTAAATTCCTCTAAAATTATTTGCTAAATTTGTTTATAATCTGAAAAATGTTATATCAAAATATAAAATCGTGACACTTACAAAATCGCAATACAAATCGAATCGGCACCTAGGTATTGTGATAATATCGTATCGTATCGAATCGTCCCTGGTGATTCCCATTCCTACTGGATAGCTTGTTGCAAAAGAAATCAGAGTGTAAAAGATTTTAAAGTTTACAAGGTGTTTTGTTGACATAAATAAAAATCTAAAGTTCAGATCTATCAGAATGCGCCGTCTCCATCTCCATCTTAATAAAAGATAGAAAAGATGACAAATTAATGGTGATTCAGCCCAAACACCAGAACCATGAAAATTCTAAACACCTTCCCATGAGTGCGCCTCCACCGAAATAATATTCAACCGACTCTTCCAACTATTATTCATCTGAGTAATAAAAGCGCACGAGCGGTAATCTCATATCTCGCTGCTCTCATATCTGCTGGTTCACACAACCCTGCGTTCGCTCCTATTACCGCGCTAAGTTCCAGCACAAACTCATTAAAAGTCGACTCGAATCCGAGGCCGTGATCGAACACCTCCTCAAAAGTAATCTGGCACTCAGTCACAACGCGGCACCAATTATCTCCTCATTTCCTGCGAGGCGACGCAGATCCGGACGCAGACTCACGGGGACTGATCACGCTCCCGAGATGCAAAAGCGGGGAGTGAAAAAAAAAATAAAAAATAAAAAAAGTTCCGCTAATGAACACAAATCACGCAGTTCCTGCACGTCTCGTGACGGGAAATCGATGGAAGGTTTATCATCAAAATTTCACGCCGTATCAAGGAAAGGTGCTTCCAAGTTTAATAACTCAAACTTCACGAGACGATCTCGTTCCCACAATCACGCTGCTGGATAGTTAAACTAGGAGGTGAAGTAAAAAAATATGTTTTTTTTAATTATGTGTTCATTTGAATATCTGAATATTAAAGTGGACGATCAAGCATGAATAAGTGCAAGTGTATGCAAATACCACACATTAACTACCTTTTCCTGCTTTTATGCTACCGAATGTTCTAAATGATTTCAAATAAATGTATGAATACTACTCCACTATTTATTTATTTATTTATTTTTATTAGTGCTTCAAACGTTTTTGATTTTGTGAATTTTAATCAAGGGGCGGCACGGCATGGCTAAGCGGTTAGCACTGTCGCCTGGCACCTCCAGGGTCCGGGTTAAAAAATCTAAAAGAACTTAACGGTAACTCTTTTTGTAAATGTTCAATTCTGTTCTTTATTTAATAAATCTATTTAAAAAAAAAAAATTAAATGTCCCAGTGCTGTTATGCACTACAGATCTGGCCATTCAGAACGCACGCTTAAAAAAAGGGAACTCGCGAAAAAGACGTTCATTACCTGTAGGGGGCAGTCATGTTTCAATCTGAGGTATTACACATGTGTCTATTTAAGCTGAAAATGTGTTAATCTCCCTTAGGCACCCACTGACAGCAAGCGACAGAGCTCATAAACGTGTTGAGCTCAAACTGTAAATACTGATATGTATTTATTCTTCATTTTCTTTTCTCCTTCAATGATGATACTTCTTTGACTGCGCTTTCTCCATTCAGTTTTATTATTATTATTAGTAGTAGTAGTAGTAGTAGTAGTAGTGCTGTGAATTTATTATTATTATTATTATTATTATTATTATTATTATTATTGTAACGCACCCACGTGTGCATGTGCAAAAAGACGAAGTACAAGAAAGAATACAAAAGTTTATGATAAGTTAGCCTAAAACAATATTGTTTTATTGTGTATATGCACTTTAAATATAGACTAAACAATATGCACTGCCTTTTGCAAAGTGAAAGTAAGTTTTTGATCAAAAGGCCGAAAAACAGCACTTATTTAATGCCTCTCGTCCAATCAGATTGCTATATACAGTAAATACACCCACTCACAAAAGTAAGTACTGTACACACCTCATATTTCAGCAAACATTTTAGTATATCTTCTCAAAGGACTACACTATAGAAATGAAACTGAGTCGTCAATGTGCAGCTTATATAACAGTATAGATTTTTACAGTCCTCTGAAAATAACTCAACATGCAGCCATTATTATCAGAATAAAATAGCTGGCAATAAAAAAACGTGAGTACACCCTAAGTGATAACAGCTGTACATCTATAACCATGCAAGGTCACCTGATCTATTCATCATGTTCTTGTGTTTGTCAGTGGCCGAGTACTGTACTGTACGTGTCCAGACCCGAACCCTATTGAGCACCTGTGGGACGTCCTTAATCGGAAAGTGGTGAAGCGCCGTGTGTCTGACATCCAGCGGCTCCGTGATAGCACTCCATGATGTACGTGTGGAAGAGGATCCCGGTACCAACATGTGCAGCTCTGGGGAATCCCACGTGCTGGGTGACAATGGTGCTCACACAAGATATTGACACTTTGGACACAGTTTTGACATGTCCACTTAGGGTGTGCTCATTTTTAGTGCCGGTTATTTAGAAAATAAAGTCTGTACAGTATGTTGAGTTATTGTATCCAGGTTTCATGTCTATGGTATTGTCTCTTGAGAACATATAATAAAGTGGTTGCTGAGATGTGAGGGGTGTACTCACTATTATTATGAGATACTATAGATTCTGCCATAAATAATGTTTTTTTGTTGTTTTTTTGGAGGACTCCGTAAGAATCAAATAGTCTTGGCACTCTCACTTCCCGCGTGCACGAAGCAAAACGCACCAAAGAGCAGAAATGCACTGCATGTATGAAAGCTCCCTTGAAGCATGTTATTGCGTAACCGCTACAAATCTGTAATTACAGCGAAACTTCCAGGAAACCTACACGGATGCGAGAGCGAGAAAAATTGCACTCGTCAAAAAAAAAGTCTCGAGTTTTAACAGGTTCCGTGATAAACTCTATCAAAGTTTGGAGCTTCTTATCCAAGCAGAAAACGAAGTTGTTGTTTTTTTTTTCTTTTCTTGAAGGCAAAAGGACAATCTGTAATTAATTAACCCTTTATATAAGAGAAGATGTGCTTTTTCCGTTCGATTGGTGAAATCACTTCGGCGTTGCCGTCACGTGTGCTGGATACTAAGTTGTTTTCGAAACTCCTGCCTTATTTCAGTTCTCAAGGTTTCTGAGATTTAAAAAAGCTTATTAGGAGTTAGAGAGGTTGTGAGGGAAGAGGAAGGGAGGGATGGAGAGAAAGAGGCTGAGACGGAGGGAATAGTGCACAAACCCAGTCTAATCAACTGTAATACTGAGCAACACTGCACTGAGGAAAGCATTTCCTTACACAGAAATGTTCCAATTCAAGTAATTCACTCGAAAAAAAAAGAAAGAAAAAAAAAGGAAAATGAATGCAATACATGGTGAATCATACTGTAGCTCTTCTCCTACACATTCCCTTCATTCTTTCTTTACTCTTCGTCCTCCTCCTCCTCTTCCTCCTCCTCTGGATCTCTCGGGCTCCCTGATTTATTACCAAACGTCAGATTTAATAAATCAGTGCTCAACATTCTCTACAAAAGTGGTGAGACGGACAAAGTCCCACGCGTACACACTCGTGCTCACGCTCGCGCGCCAGACGCTTCTCACGTCGTAATGACCCGAGCGGTGTGTGCCTCTTGAACACTAGGAGCCGCTGGCCTTCTTACTGTACACACATGGGGTGATGCTAACGAGTCTTATTAATTGCTGCCGGTGAAGAGGAGGGACAGAGAGAGAGAGAGAGAGAGAGAGAGAGAGAGAGAGAGATGAACGAAAAAACTAATGGGAAAACGAATGAACATGGAGAGGGTAGAGAAAGAAATATACTGTAGGTAAAGGATGAAGGTAAAAAGCAAAGAGAAAGACATAGCAGGATGAGAGAGAGAGAGAAAGCAACCCAAACAAATAAGTGATAAGCACCAGACACGGTGTCCCCTGTTCCATATGATGCTGATGCTGTAACCAGACGAGGTCTAGAAAGAGCTGATTGGCCGAGCTCTCTCAGAGGGCAGGGATGAGAGGTATTTAGTGCTCCCACATTAATCACGGGTCTACAGCCAATCAGGGGCGTCTGTAAGCTCACGCAAGCGGAAGGAGCGGATAGCGCTGTCCTCCGAGCGTGTTACTCCGCCCCCGATGGTACGTGAGCGAACGGTTCGAAAGGATGTGATACATGGTTCGGAGGAAACGCGTGATAGTCTTCGGCCCTCCAGACTGAGTGGTAGTAGTAGCCTTAATGTGGAGCCCCCTAGTGACAGGGAGGAATTGGACACGGCTAAATTAGGGAGAAAAATCTGGGGAAAATCTAAATAAATTAATAAATAAAAGATTAGTCAAAACTGAAACTATTTTCGCCCTGGCATAGTGTAACGTGAATCCCAGTTGGACATGAGTCCTAGGAATGCTCCTATTTTGTTTCATATTTCTTAATGCCTCATACCGTCCTTGCACTCTTCAAAAAACGCTCGTGTTCCTTTACATGACTAACCTTCAAAGGTCTGATGAGGTTGGTGGTGTTAAAATGCTTCGGGTGCTTCCCGCCTCATCGGATTTGCTTGTTACACAGGTTGCAGATTGCTAATGTATTGCTTTTTTCACACACCACATACAGTAGAAATGCCAGACCGGTGAAGCCAATTTAGCAGCGCGCAAAAAAAATTGTCTGCGAGACAATTGTTTCTTCACGAGATCTGATCGGCTTTTCTAGATCGGGCATTATAGAGACTGCCAGACGATCTGCTAAACTTCCCAAAGCAATTATCGGCCGATTATGATTGAAGCACCCCTAATAAATTATATTGGGAGTTAAAGAATGATAAAGGGAGAGTGGAGCGAGAAAGACAGAGCAGAAGAGAGAGAGAGAGAGAGAGAGAGAGAGAGAGAGAGAGAGAGCAACACAAACTCATAAATGAAAAGACCTAGACAGGATGTTGGATTTTTCCTAGAAAAGAAATTCCACAGAATGATCTCACAGATGGCAGGGAAAGTAAGAGAAAAAAATTACATCATTAGTTAACGAGTAAGAGAGAGAGAGAGAGAGAGAGAGAGAGAGGGAGGGGTTAGAAATAGATAACAGGTGAGAGATGCAGCTTCCTTTAAAGTTGATTAAGTCTAGATCAGTATGAAGTACCCACACATACACACACACACACACAGACCCCAGGTAATATCACTGATTCAGTCATGATTAAAATGAAGACAAAAAAAGTAGATTATCTCCGACTGTTCCACTTCCGACGGTTTCCCTTCAACCCTGTCAAAGATGATGTCATGTCTGTCACGCATGTTACTCATGATAAATCTCTCTCTCACACACACACACAGATCTTGGTGCACATTAGGAAACGAGGGGTAACCCCCGGAGCTGTCTGGCACCCTGCAGCCACAGGAGGTGAACACACACACACACTCGATGTGAGACAGACTACCTGCATTCTGCAGTTACAGTACTAATAAACAAACTGTAGCTGGAAAAATCGATCTGCATGAATTACTGTACGTGATCCATCGTTCACGATCCTCATGTCACATGTTCATTGCGTTTGTTCCTGCTCTAAAATAAATTGTTATAATTACTGTATATTCTCTACTATAAATACTTTATCGTTTCCATAGCGATTCATATAGCGGACGATCTGTATAATCTAAGACTTGTAATCGGGGCTGGAGGAACCAGGAGGAAGTCCGGTCTCCAAGCAGTTCCTGTAGTGACACGGATTTGTCTCGTGGCATTTAGACTTCCTGAAAACGGTGGACTTTTTCTCGTTATGAAGGACTTTGTCTCCACAATATCCGCAATAAGGACGACCTTCGTCTAGTAATTACGAAAGGAGTAGAATAAGTATAATGGAATAAAATAATAGAATAGACTAAGTACCCGTTATTGACAGGGAAAAAATATATAGAAAGAGTTTAAAGGTTAAAGCTAAAAATAATCTGATCAGCTTTAATGTAATCAGTGATATTATTATTATTATTATTATTTCAGGTTGAATCCCACGTACATGTCTGCCTTTTTGTCCGTCTTAAGGTTTTGTCTTAAAATGACTCCAGAGTATTAAAATTAACTTAAATTAGTATAAAAATATATATACAGTATATGACCTAATCCCAGTAAAAATATTCAGTTTAGCTTTTCTAATTAATATCTATTGGTGCAGGTGTTTGTCCACATTGAGCAAGTAGCGCATTAATATCTATTTTAAATTAGAAGTCGGCTAAGTACTGCAAAAGTCGTATTAAATTCTGTCCAGCAATCAATTTGAGACGCGCCCACAGTTTGACGCATGTGCAGTACGCTAAGTCAAAACTCGCAGTTTGTAATCTGGCCCAAAACTGCTCATAAGTTTTCTACTTTTACTCAACATTTTTATTTCATTCATGATACAGGTTTAACTTCAGGTGAATACCTAAGTAGTGCCAAAGTTTAATTAAATTCAGCGCAGACAGTTTGGTGTGATGGTGTGACAAAATCTGTCTGGACAGACAGAAGACTGGTTTCAGGTCCTCCAATGTACTGTATGAAACATAAAGATAAATCATTTAAAAGAAGAACGAGTTGCGGCCAACGTAAGAACAAAAACCTTTCTTTTAGTCCTTTATATGTTGAAGAACTCACTTGAACACACAAACAGCCACAAGCTTACCGGAAATTAATTGAAACACAGCGGAAGGCAGTCCGCAAATGCAGCCTTCAAAAGAATGTACACTCTGTCAAAACTATTGGCAAGGACTTAAAGAGGTCTTAGTAGTGCAGAAACAAAATAATTTAAAACAGCTGATTTTGTTTGAAGGTAATACACTACAAACAAAATACACTGACTGGCGAAAAAAGAAAAAAAATCACACTATTTTGTTGGACTGCCTTTGCTTGAATTTTTTTTTTCTCTTAGATTTTTTTCCAATTCCTCCCCGTCACTAGGGGGCTCCACATTATGGCTACTACTACCACTCAGTCAGGAGGGCCCGATACTATCACATGTTTCCTCTGAACCACGTGGCGGCAGCCGACCGCATCTTTTCGAACTGCTCGCTCACGCAGCGTTGGGAGCGGAGTAACACACTCGGAGGACAGCGCAATCCGCTTATTTTGACACCGAGCGTTTCACGCCAGGTCACAGAGATTTCTTTTTTCCCTGTTAAAACGGTGTTTCCGCTGTGTTTATGCGTTTGTTGTGAAACTTAAAAATTGAGTCCATTAATATACACTCATGCCAGTCTCAGAGAGACTTTTTTTTTCCTGTTAAGACGGTGTTTCCGTTGTGTGCGTGTGTGTGTGTGTGTGTTTGTTGTGAATCTTAAAAAGCGAGGTGGGGAGAGGGAGAAGGAGTGTTACTGTGTAAAAGAAGGGGCTAATTCCACACACACACACACACACACACACACACACACACACACACACACTCACGGCGCCTGCGCGCACTTTTTTTAAAGGTAAAGTGCAGATTAATTTGTTTTATTTTCATTTTATAGATTGTATTAATTATTTCTATGTATTTATTTTTTGGGGCTGTAGAATGAATAATTTGAGTTTTCATTATTTCTTATGGGAAATGATGATTTGGTTTACGAGTGTTTTGGAATACGAGCCCACTTCTGGAATGAATTATGCTCGTAATCCAAGGTTCCACTGTATATATATATATATACCATATATATTATATACTATATATATCATAAAAATGTAAAAGCTTGGACTGTATTCTGACACTCCAGATAGTATCTGAGCCAAGAAGGACCGAATCTTTGCTTGGGAAGTGGCATAATAACAGTCCCTGGCTCTGAACTCAGACTTTAAACCTTTGTGATATTCTACATTTCCTCTAAGATTCAGACTAATCCAGGATATGAGCTTCATATGACGTCTGTTTGAAGCTCAGTACAACATATGAATCAGGGTCTGTTTACCAGAAGTCTATAGGTAAACCAGAAAAAGCCTGAAACGAGCACTGTGAGTCCCCAATCGAGTCACGCAGGAGCTCGATCCTGATTGGATTTGTTCATCTGCAGTGATTAGGAGGGTCTGTGCGAGGCTCTGCACTGGATCACAGACATGAGACCGGTAATCAATGTTCTAATGCCATTTGATCCACTTTCCCAGGGCACGCTCCCAAAACCTTATAAACACACACTCAGTGTATAGCTGAAAGAAAATTAAAGCACACAGACACACACACACATACTGTGTGAACAAGGTAATGGAATAGATTTTAACTGTTAGACGAATTTAAAAGCAGTTCAAAACATTTTTACCTCATGAGCTCAAAAGTCTTTTTTCTTTTTTTATACTAGTGTAAAAATAATATAATCTCTCATTCCCAAGAAGGAATTCCCAGAGTTGTTTTATATAAACATTGTCAAGAATATATTATATGTATACATATAATACACACATATACATATATATATGAGAATGACCAGAGACCTCCTGATACATCATCATCTTGATACCTAGGTGCTGATTTCAGATTGTGCTATCTGATTCAGATAGTCTCACAATAATTTTTGTTTTGTTTTGTTTTTTTGTTACAATTATAAACAAACTGATCAAATAATTTTCTCCTACCACACAGGACGCTGTGCTGTGTGAATAGTTTAGAGGGCGCCACCTACAGAATTAAAAAGGAACGGCAACTTTTATCAAATACAACATTGTAAACAAATGTACATTTTACATTTATTTTAACAGATTTAATGGATTTACATTTTTTATCGATTTTGGAGTAAGGGTGGTGGTACAATTATTGCAATGCAAAAAAAATCATGATATGTAGTTGAATATTATTTATATGAATATATAAATATGAATATAAAAATATGAATATATATATGATGAATATATATATATACACACACACACGTGGACAAAATTGTTGGTACCCTTCAGTCAATGAAAGAAAACCTCACAATGGTCACAGAAATAACTTTAATCTGACAAAAGTAATAATAAATAAGAATTAGGAGCTGAAACATGCTGTCTGGAAAAGGCACCCTTCAAACCGGGAACAACTGGAGCAGCTTGCTCATGAGGAGTGGGCCAAAATACCTGCAGAGAGGTGCAGAAGTCTCATTGACAGTTACAGGAATCGTTTGATTGCAGTGATTCCCTCAAAAGGTTGTGCAACAAACTATTAAGTTTGGGGTACCATCATTTTTGTCCAGGCCTGTTCCATGAGTTAATTTTTTAAAAATAATTCTGTTGAAGCATGGTTGAAAAGCAATGTCTGACTTTCCAAAGATGCTCAATAGGATTAAGGTCAGGGCTCATAGAAGGCCACTTTAGAATAGTCCAATGTTTTCCTCTTAGCCATTGTTGGGTGTTTTTAGCTGTGTGTTTTGGGTCATTGTCCTGTTGCAAGACCCAGCTTTCTGACACTGGCCAGCACATTTCTCTCTAGAATCCCTTGATAGTCTTGAGATTTGATTGTACCCTGCACAGATTCAAGACACCCTGTGCCAGATGCAGCAAAGCAGCCCCAGAACATAACAGAGCCTCCTCCATGTTTCACAGTAGGGACAGTGTTCTTTTCTTGATATGCTTCATTTTTCCGTCTGTGATCATAGAGCTGATGCGCCTTGGCAAAAAGTTCAATTTTTGTCTCATCTTTGTGAAGCTTGAAGCTTTGTGGCTTGTGAACATGTAGTTTGGCATATCCAAGTCTGGCTTTTGTATGATTTGTTTTCAACAATGGTGTCCTCCTTGGTCGTCTCCCATGTAGTCCACTTTGGCTCAAACAACGACGGATGGTGCGATCTGACACTGATGTTCCTTGAGCATGAAGTTCACCTTGGATCTCTTTAGAAGCCTTTCTGGGCTCTTTTGTTACCATTCGGATTATCCGTCTCTTTGATATGTCATCAATTTTCCTCATGCGGCCACGTCCAGGGAGGTTGGCTACAGTCCCATGGATCTTAAATTTTTTAATAATATGTGCAACTGTAGTCACAGGAACATCTAGCTGCTTGGAAATGGTCTTATAGCCTTTACCTTTAACATGCTTGTCTATAACTTTCTTTGGAATCTTCTGAGACAACTCTTTCCTTCGCTTCCTCTGGTCCATGTTGAGTGTGGTACATACCATGTCACCAAACAACACAGTGACTACCTGGAGCCCTATATATAGGCCCACTGACTGATTACAAGATTGTAGACACCTGTGATGCTAATTAGTGGACACACCTTGAATTAACATGTCCCTTTGGTCACATTATTTTCTGTATTTTCTAGGGGTACCATCATTTTTGTCAGATTAAAATTATTTATGTGACCATTGTGAGTTTTTCTTTCATTGACTGAAGGATACCAACCATTTTGTCCACGTGTGTAGATAGATAGATAGGTAAATAGATAGATAGATAGATAGATAGATAGATAGATAGATAGATAGATAGATAGATAGATAGATAGATAGATAGATATGCATACATACTGTATTGTACATATATCATATTTCTTTTAAATAAACATAGGAATAAAGCACTGGAACACTTATACAGATAATACAGCTGCATCAAACTAAGTTAGACACAGGGACAAAGATCAGACAGAAAGCCAAATGAGAAAAAAATAAACAGACAAAAACTATAAGGAGAGAGAGAGAGAGAGAGAGAGAGAGAGAGAGATAAAAAAGGTTAAAAAAAAAAAGCGAGGCCAGAGAAGGACAGAGGGAGACAGTGATCACACAGGGAGAGGGACAAATAAAGAGACAGAAGAACAAGCAAGAGAGAGACAGAGAGACAAACATAGACTTCAGACGAAACAGAGAGACACAGCTGACTACCTACTGTAGATAGATAGATAGATAGATAGATAGATAGATAGATAGATAGATAGATAGATAGATAGATAGATAGATAGATAGATTCCTATTCAGACGCTAACACACCGCTCTTAGTACTGCGCAGCATTATTCCTCAGACTATATTAAAGCGCACAATGACACCCAGTCATTACTAATAAAAATGCCATCACACCTTGCTCACCTCCATCCTGGTGCTGTATATTAGATATGATCCCATGCTTGTGGCACTCACCTGGGTGTGTGTGCATCGTCGACGCGGTTCCCCAGCTGGAACTCGTGTGATTTGCTGCGATGCAGGGAGCTGAAGCCGGGCAACAGGTGGATGAGTTTGCGGTTAGCGGGTGGTGGCGTGCCTGGTGCTCTCACCTTGTGTCGGCGACGGAGTGGCGGTGTGCCCGGCGGTGTCATGGTGTTTACCACCAGTGGAGTGCGTGGGGGAGTGTGAGGAAAGTGCCTCTGTCTGGGGGACGGGGGTAGAGAGCGGTGCCCGACATCCAGCATGCCAGACGGTGTCAGGCCCGAGTAGATGTCCACGCACAACCGCTCGGGCTGCGGGTAAAAGGTCGGAGGAGCCAGGGCCTGCGGGCTGTGGCACAGAGCATGGGTGTAGCGCGACTGTGGCTTTGGGCTCTGTGAGAGCTGAAGTCGCACCCACTGCCCGGAGTCAGGGGTACCAGCTGGGGTGTTCTCCTTCCCTGACTCAGACAATGGCCACTGGATGGACCAGTCCTGTTTAGGCTGAGTGCTGCCAAGTCCTAAACACACATCAGAGATACAGAGTGGTGTGAGAACGTTTACGACATCGGAAAACCTGAGTGAATATTCTACAGAATACACGTAAAGATAAACGAACAACAAACAAGCAGTGGGTTGTGAAAAGAGAAGAGACAGAAAAAGAATGATATATGAGATAGAAAAAGGAGAAAAAAGAAAAACACAAAACATAAAGAGAAAGACGAAAGAGAGAGAATAATACATGAGGCAAAAGAGAAGACAAGAGAAGAAAAATTGGAAAGGGAAGAGAAAAGAAGAATATACAATGAGATGAAAAAAGAAACAGAAAAAGAGATGAAGAATAAAAGAAAAGAAATTAAAAGAAAAGAGACAGAAATAAATTTATAATTAACCTATAATGAGATAAAACAAAAAGAACACAAACCAAGAAGATAAGACAGAAAAGAGAAAAGAAGAATAAGATACTTTGTTAAAAATGAGACAAAAGTAAAGGAAACAAATTGAAACTAAAAGGAGATGAAAAAGAGCACTAACCAAGAAGAGAAGAGAATGATACATCAGACAGAAGATAAGAGGAGAAAAGAGAGGAAAAAGAAAGACAAATGAGACAGAAGCGACAAGAGATGAGAAATAAGGATACATGAAACAGAAAAGAAGAAGAAAAAGATACATAGACAAAAATGAGATAAAAGTGAAGGTTACAAAATGAAACTAAAATCAGATGAGAAAACCAAGAAGAGAAGACAAGGATACATGAGACAGAAGAGAAGAGAAGAAGGAAGAAGAAAAAGAAAGATAAAAGGGATAAATGAGACAGAAGAGACAAGAGAAAATAAAAAAATAAGGATACATGAGACAGAAGAGAAGAAGAAAAAGATACATAGACAAAAATGAGACGAAAGTGAAGGATACAAAATGAAACTAAAGGAGATGAGAAAAAATAACACTAACCAAGAAGATAAAAGAAGACAAGAGAAGAGTATACATGAGATAGAAGAGAGGAAAAGAAAAGAGAAGAAAAAGAATGATAAATGAGACAGAAGAGACAAGAGAAGAGAAATAAAGATACATGAGACAGAGGAAAAGAGAAGAGAAGAGATGACAATAAAAAGAAAGAAATGAGACAGAAGAGAAGAGAAGAAGAAAAAGATACATAGACAAAAATGAGACAAAAGGAAATGAAACCAAAAGCAGAAAAAAAAAAGAGCACTAACCAGGAAGAGAAGAAGAGACAAGAGAAGAGAAATAAGGATACATGAGACAGAAAAGAAGAAGAAAATGATACATAGACAAAAATGAGACAAGCGTGAAGAATACAAAATGAAAACAAAAGGAAATGAGAAAAAATAACACTAACCAAGAAAAGAAAGAAAGAAACGAGAAGAAAAGGATGCCTGAGACAGAAGGGAGAAGAGAAGAGAAGTAGAGAAGGATACATGAGACAGAAAGGGAGAAGAGAAGAGTACAGAAGAGAATTGAAGAGAATGATACAGAGGAGATGAGAAAATTAATCTTAGACAATAATGATACAAAATTGAAGGATACAAAATAAAACTAAAAGGAGATGAGAAAAAAACAACACTAACCAAGAAGAGAAGAGAAGAAAAGAAGGGAGAACAAAAAGAAAGATAAAGATCCAGGATAAAGAAAAATAAGGATACATGGGACAGAGGAGAAGAGAAGAGAAGAGAAGAGAAGAGAAGAGACGGATACATGAGACAGAAGAGACGAGTAGAGAAGTTGTGAAGAACGGCGAGTCTGATACCATGAGTCACATGGTGGATCGACACTGAGAAGAAGTCAGACAGCATCTATCACAACAAAACAGAGACAGTGTTGAAAAAAAAAAGGAAATGAAGAGCAACGTGTGGTGAAAGGCAGTCTACTCCACCGTGTCGCAGAGTGATGGCAATGGTGACAGTGTGACAGCAGACTTTTATTATGCAACGAAGACGGTGGAAATGTAGGCAGACTTTCGTGGAAGGAGAAGAAGTCAAAATGTGACAGTGCTTCACCTCCATTACTGTGCAATTTGTCATCCTCGAGTTGTTCTTGAGAGAAAAAACAGAAGAAGAAAAACAGATACATATTCATTAGCGCGACACGAGACATTTTCTCACGGCAACTTGTTGACCTCGGGGGTTAGATCTGCTCTCGCTGACAACATGTCCGGCCTGCGAGTGTGTCGGGAGGGAGTCGGAAACGGTTCTTTAAAAAACAATCATCGCAATTTCAGCTATCACACAAATCAAGCGGTGAGACCTGCTGGCCTTCGCACTCACATTCAAAGTCCATTAACTCACACTCGGGTTTGAAAGCACGGCTTTTGATACGTGCGAGTTCTCCAACTCTGGTATACGTCCGGGTTCTGGTTTCTGTCCAGTGATATGATAATTCAGTGCTAATGTGCCTTTACAGCCTGCATTAGAGTCTTTTTCCCGCTAACACTCTATACCACTTGTGAACTTTTGCTATTTTTGAGCCACCTTTTGTTCCAGCTAAGCTCTCTCTCTATATAAAGAGCTTTTTTTGCTCCTATTAAAGCCTGAATGAATAGAAAAAACGTCAGCAGGCGGACGCGTTAAAAGCTCGCGGGTTGTGCGGCATTTCATTGTGTTTAAGCACTTTGCGCTTTATTTCATGAAGCCGTCATGAAAACCGAGCGAAGACGGCAGCAACACATCAGGATTATGTTTTCATGCGTAATAGCTGCCGCTTATGGTGGCGGAATAATAGAAGGATATTATATCATATTATGACGCTCTTATCCGCAGTACGATCAAATGACTCTAAGTAGCGTAAGTACCGTAAGTACTGTAAGTACTGTAAGAGCATCGGCAAGTTGTTTCAATTTCAAATAAACGTCTTGCTTTTGTTACCTAGCTACACAAATTTAAGAAGTTTTCTTTGAATTTGTTACTATGTAACAGCTCGATCAAATGCACCAGAAACACACATAGTTTTGTAAACCTTTGGTCAAACCGCTTTTTTTTTATGTAGAAAGGAAACGGACCAACAATTTTACAGTACAGCAGTACCTCAACAGACGAAACGCGCAATCTTAAGAACTGAAATTTTGCACGATATTTGCCTTGGTATGTGAAGCATTTTCTCCAAACAGTACGAGTGAGCGATCCAAGTCGAACAGAACGCCGGCTAAGTTGCGCAAACACCAAAGAGAACAAGTTTACATTTTATTGTGGGATGTTTTTGCATTTTGTGCAAGATTTAGTGAAGACATAGCACCATGGATCTCAAGGATGTTAGCGAGGATGGTAGCAAGAAGAAAAAAGGAGCCGCTTCCAGTTTAGTTTTTAAAGCAGCAGGTGCCCAGAGGATTCATAAATAAAGGTTAAGTAAGGTTTAATGTATATTTATTTCATATTTTACTTCATTTACATGTCGTTTCTAATTGTTTTGATTTATATGTAAAATTATAATTATAGTGTTGGAAATTGGTAATATGGGCATAATATTTGTGGCCGGAACAGATTATCTTAATTTACATTATTTATTATGGGAAAATTCGTTTTCTTGCCTTAAGAACTTGCACCCGGGTTAAATTCATATGCCGAGGTACCAAGAGAGGTATAGAGAAAGTGCCTCAGCAAAAACATCATCCGTCTCTCTCGTGCTGAGTCTCCTTGAATATTGCATACGGAGTACATGCACCAAACATCACATGAAACAGTTGAAAGCCTTCTCACAACAACAATCCAAAAAACAAAACTTGACTTGTGTGCTGTAAAAACTGTGAAAGAGCTGATTACAATTTCTCCAAGAATTCTGTTGTTTGTTTGTTTGTTTGTTTGTTTGTTTGTTTGTTTGTTTGTTTGTTTGTTTGAAAAATGTTTTGATCATTCAGGTTGTAGTCATTTAGTCTACATTTACAGTAAGTGTCACTAATCGCTATGAAAGCTTGTTTCTGTATTGTGGGATAAAATATTATGCAAATTTATCCCACAATTAGGACTTTTCACTCTGATATTATTGTGCAGTTTAGAGAGAAAAACGAGTCACAGCTGAATAATTATGAGATTTGAATAAAAAAAAAATCTGAATAAAATTTTCTCAAACATCTTTGTGGTCATAATAAAACGTGCACGTTATTATTTCACGATCTACATCTACTGTACACCTCTTCTTGTGTAGTGTTCCAACTATTCATATATCTGTGTTCATATTTTTTACTTCAAAATGTACTTATTTGTTTATTTATTTATTTATAATGCTACTTATATAACCTACACCTTATAATTTGCACAATGCCAGTATTGTACTGATGTATATATATATATATATATATATATATATATATATATATATATATATATATATACTGTATACTACTATTAGCACTTTGGGGAGTGCTAAACTGGTTGTACATGGACATGACGTCACAATCTACGATGAGGCATGGATGCACTTGAGTCATTTTCATTATAATATTCAGGAACATTTTTAGGAGATTGATCATTCAAGCATAATGAAAAATCCATTCATAATGAACATTATATTCTAAATTATTCGATTATTTATATGGTGCCATGTGCCTATAAAGAGCACAAGTAATGAAATATAGTACACCAGGCTGTATCCTGGCTGTCCCTGTGTGCTCTGATCCCCACCTCCTAACTGGAATATGCGGAAAAAGATGATAATTTCACGGTGCTGTGAGGTACATGTAAAAAATAACTGGATATTCATACAGCAGTACCTCAGCATATAAATGTAATCTGTTCCGGAGGCGAGATCTTAAGGGGGAATTTCGTATTGCGAAACACATTTTCCCATAGGAAATAATGTAAATGCAGATAATCCGTTCCAGCCACCCAAGAGATATTACCAATATTACCAATTTCCACAACTATAATCATACTTTTGCAAACAAAAACAATCAAAACATTTAGAAAAGACATGTAAATGTACAATATGTGAAATATTAAATAAATAGACATTAAACCTCATTTAACTTTACTTAACGATTCTTAATTTACGAAATTGTGCACGAAATGCAAATAAATAAATAAATAAATATGTCAACTTGCTTTGCTTAGTATGCCAAGGCAAATTTCTTGCACAATTCGAGTTGTTGAGGCGGGGCGTTCGTATGACGAGGTAATTGTGGGAATTTTGATGAAATCTGGAAACCAAGTCAGCAAGCTACATTTTCAAGCTCACATGAAAGCGTGAAAAAACACCTTTTTGTTTTAGCTTGTGAGGTCATAGTTGCAAGACATACACCGAGTATGTATCTGTATTTGTATTCTTTAAGAAAATTTTTATTTCAATGCTCAATTTAAACAATGTTATCATACATTAGTGTTCCAAGCACTGTAATAATGTCCTCATTCCATCCATGTGCAGCTATAATGTAACTACTGATCTACATAGAGTACGGCAGAACATCTTACTGTGTAATAAAGTTGCATTTCAGGTTCAATTTTGTTCACATGTATCTTGACAGTTATAACATGACTTTCTCAAAAGGAAGGAAATTCGATCTGGTATTATGTCAGTTTTATTCGCTCTCAATAACACTAGCAGGAAAGCGCAAATTAAATCTCAGCGCATGCAAGAAGCGGAAAAAAGAAGAGCAGACCTTTATTGAGCTGGACGTTTACACCAAAATATATTGAACATAACTGACTTCAAAGGAAAAAAGGGGGGGGGGGGCAAGGTAGGAACAAATCATTTACAACAAGGTTTAGCGTCCAGCTTGGAGAAAATCAAACTTAGACAATTCAAACCCAATTACAGCAGAAGAGAAATATGGAAAAAAATAGGATTCAGCCTGACTCAGGTTTTTACTCAATACATTATTCTTAAAAAACATAATTATAGGATTTCAGCAATGTAGTGCAAAAAGTATTCAGTGTGTCTATGGGAATAAACAGGAAATCGATTAGATTAGCGAGACAGGTTAGATAACTCCTGAGGTGATGGAGTAGCTGAAGGGAGGCTAAAACGCTCCTCATCCTCTCCTCCCAGGGTCCTTGATGGAATTGGCACGCTCGCACTCTGAGTGACTCTCAGAGAACGGTGGGAGTGTAGGAGTGTGTGACATGCCATATTAGCACCCCTACGGGCTCAGCGAGGCAAGCTGGAGGACCCTTGTCACATGTTGGTGCGGCACCGTGGAAGAGACACAAACAAGCCTTTTAATTATGCGGGAAGGCAGCGAAAAAATAAAAGAACGGCAGCCACAACTGAGGCTTGACTTGTTGGAGCAAAACAGGATTTACTTAAAAGGTTTTTTAGGTGAAGTGAAGATTGAGAAACAAGGATTTCCCAGGATGTTCTTCCTTAACTATACAGAATCGTGAACATGCATGAGTTGACTCGGATCGGATGCATTAGTTGAGAGAGCAAAGTGACATTAGACATTTTATATTATACTGCACGTTATATTATATTTATATTAAATACACACGTGGACAAAATTGTTGGTACCCTTCGCTCAATGAAAGAAAAACTCACAATGGTCACATAAATAACTTTAATCTGACAAAAGTAATAATAAATAAGAATTCTATGAATGTTAACCAATGAAAGTCAGACATTGCTTTTCAATCATGCTTCAACAGAATTATTTTTTAAAAATTAACTCATTGAACAGGCCTGAACAAAAATGATGGTACCCCTAACTTAATAGTTTGTTGCACAACTTTTTGAGGCAATCACTGCAATCAAACGATTCCTGTAACTGTCAATGAGACTTCTGCACCTCTCTGCAGGTATTTTGGCCCACTCAAAATACCTTTCATTCACTGGCCAGCACATTTCTCTCTAGAATCCCTTGATAGTCTTGAGATTTCATTGTACCCTGCACAGATTCAAGACACCCTGTGCCAGATGCAGCAAAGCAGCCCCAGAACATAACAGAGCCTCCTCCATGTTTCACAGTAGGGACAGTGTTCTTTTCTTCATATGCTTCATTTTTCCGTCTGTGAACATAGAGCTGATGTGCCTTGGCAAAAAGTTCCATTTTTGTCTCATCTGTCCATAGGACATTCTCCCAGAAGCTTTGTGGCTTGTCAACATGTAGTTTGGCATATTCCAGTCTGGCTTTTTTATGATTTGTTTTCAACAATGGTGTCCTCCTTGGTCGTCTCCCATGTAGTCCACTTTGGCTCAAACAACGACGGATGGTGTGATCTGACACTGATGTTCCTTGAGCATGAAGTTCACCTTGGATCTCTTTAGAAGTCTTTCTGGGCTCTTTTGTTACCATTTGGATTATCCATCTCTTTGATTTGTCATCAATTTTCCTCGTGCGGCCACGTCCAGGGAGGTTGGCTACAGACCCATGGATCTTAAATTTCTGAATACTATGTGCAACTGTAGTCACAGGAACATCTAGCTGCTTGGAAATGGTCTTATAGCCTTTACCTTTAACATGCTTGTCTATAATTTTCTTTCTAATCTTCTGAGACAACTCTTTCCTTCGCTTCCTCTAGTCTATGTTGAGTGTGGTACATACCATGTCACCAAACAACACAGTGACTACCTGGAGCCCTATATATAGGCCCACTGACTGATTACAAGATTGTAGACACCTGTGATGCTAATTAGTGGACACACCTTGAATTAACATGTCCCTTTGGTCACATTATTTTCAGTATTTTCTAGGGGTACCATCATTTTTGTCCAGGCCTGTTCCATGAGTTTATTTTTTTTAAATAATTCCGTTGAAGCATGGTTGAAAAGCAATGTCTGACTTTCATTGGTTAACATTCATAGAATGTTTTTTAATTATTACTTTTGTCAGATTAAAGTTATTTATGTGACCATTGTGAGTTTTTCTTTCATTGACCAAAGGGTACCAACAATTTTGTCCATGTGTGTAACATGTTATGTTATATTATATTATATACAATTTCCTTTTGGGGTTACTTACTTAGGACCTAGGAGTATAACTTTAGGATTAAGTTTACTGCAAGAGCTGTTTGTCTCCTCCATGGACCTTATACTCATACATTTATGGGGGGAACAGGATATCAGAACACATTATTTGTAGGGCTGGCAATATTAACACATTAATGCTAATAAAGTTATAACAACTAATAAAGTTTGACCCTAATGGTGTCCCATAATCGTAACGCGGTTACCCGGTTGTGTGGGATAATGACACACTTAACGCAGATAATAAGATGACTGAGGAAACTGAACGGATAGTTTCATTATTAAAAAGCTTCTCGATGGAAGTTCTGGACAAAACCAAAGTTTTAAGATACCTTCAATGGGAATTGTTTTTACAAGAACGCATTAAAGATGTAAGCTGTGGGAATAAGGGCTCTTCGGGTGAGCAAAAGAGAGCAAAAAGTGGTCATGCTCTTTGGGTGTGAGGAATGACATATGTTCTCTCCTCCGTCAATCATAATAAGATAAGCCAACTGTGTGCGTAACTGTCAGCTCATGTATGCAGAAGAGGGCGGATAGCGCTTTCCTCATAGTGTGTTACACTGCCCTGTGAACCAGCAAGTCAGAAAAGATATGCTTAGCTGATTTCATATGACTCAAAGGAAACACGTGTTATCCATCAGCTTTCCCTGGGTGTTCTACATCATGTGATGTGGTTAAAAAAATTAGAGAGGAAAAGGGGTGGAGAAACAGAGAGTCCCTTTGGGTGAGGGTTGACTGGTAGATGAAAAACCTGGGATTCTTGCATCCCTTTTCTCTGGTCACCAATGATTATGAGCTGTGGGTAGTGAAAGAAAGAATGTGGTGCAGGGGTGAACAGCTTGACACTCCCTGAGAGCTTTAAAGGAAAGCCATTGCTTCTCTAAATTAAGAGGAAGAATGTGTGGTAGTTTACAAGCATGACCTGGTCAGACTTCTCTCACGGCTGGCTTGAGGTAGTAGGCTGGACTGACCTGCTTAGATTGTTGGCATGGCAACTCCCAGCAGGAAAAATGGAAGGGAAATGAATGAATGAATCTATAATGTGGCAGCAAACATTTGCGACATTTGCAGCTCAGGTAATGAAGGCTCTGGGTTGCTGATTGGCCAGTCAGGGTTTTGAACCCTGTCATCGCCAGGTCCCCACTGTTAGGTCCTTGGGCAAGACCCTTAGTACAACCCAGCCATTGCATGCTGCGCTGGTCCCAGGCCCAATGGGAGAGTTGAAGATCAAATGACCTGATGTGGCATCTTCTTGGATGAACAGGACAAAGCCCAAAAAATAAAGAAAGAAATAGTACTTTTTTTCCTAACAACTTAAATCACATGTTTATACAGCATTAGTGCACTCTTTTTGTTCCTTTAGAAACACTTTATAATTCTAAAGAACATGTCCAGAGGATGGTCTATACATGTGGAACCGTAGAAAGTCCCATACTGTGACAAATCTCTATCTTATTTTGTTCCTTGACTTTGTACAGTCGTGGCCAAAAGTTTTGAGAATTACATAAATATTGGAAAAGTTGCTGCTTAGGTTTTTATAATAGCAATTTGCATATACAGTACAGTACTCCAGAATGTTATGAAGAGTGATCAGATGAATTGCATAGTTCTTCTTTGCCATGAAAATTAACTTGATCCCGAAAAAAAACTTTCCACTGCATTTCATTGCTGTCATTAAAGCACCTGCTGAGATCATTTCAGTAATCGTCTTGTTAACTCAGGTGAGAATGTTCACGAGCACAAGGCTGGAGATCATTATGTCAGGCTGTTTGGGTTAGAATGGCAGATGTGACATGTTAAAAGGAGGGTGATGCTTGAAATCACTGTTCTTTCATTGCTAACCATGGTGACCTGCAAAGAAACGCGTGCAGCCATCATTGCATTGTGGCTACTAAGATTGCACCTAAATCAACAATTTATAGGATCATCAAGAACTTCAAGGAAAGAGGTTCAATTCTTGTTAAGAAGGCTTCAGTGCGTCCAAGAAAGTCCAGCAAGCGCCAGGATCGTCTCCTAAAGAGGATTCAGCTGCGGGATCGGAGGGCCACCAGTGCAGAGCTTGCTCAGGAATGGCAGCAGGCAGGTGTGAGCGCATCTGCACGCACAGTGAGGCGAAGAAGCGTCACCATAAAAACCATCAGGGACAGATTGATCTTCTGCAAAAAGTATGGCGGATGGACTGCTGAGGACTGGGGCAAAGTCATATTCTCGGATGAAGCCTCTTTCCGATTGTTTGGGGCATCTGGAAAAAGGCTTGTCCGGAGAAGAAAAGGCGAGCGCTACCATCAGTCTTGTGTCATGCCAACAGTAAAGCATCCTGAGACCATTCATGTGTGGGGTTGCTTCTCATCCAAGGGAGTGGGCTCACTCACCATTTTGCCCAAAAACACAGCCATGAATAAAACACCCTCCAACAGCAACTTCCAACAATCCAACAAAAGTTTGGTGAAGAACAATGCATTTTCCAGCACGATGGAGCACCGTGCCATAAGGCAAAAGTGATAACTAAGTGGCTTGGGGACCAAAACGTTGAAACTTTGGGTCCATGGCCTGGAAACTCCCCAGATCTTAATCCCATTGAGAACTTGTGGTCAATCCTCAAGAGGCGGGTGGACAAACAAAAACCCACTAATTCTCACAAACTCCAAGAAGTGATTATGAAAGAATGGGTTGCTATCAGTCAGGATTTGGCCCAGAAGTTGATTGAGAGCAGCCCAGTCGAATTGCAGAGGTCCTGAAAAAGAAGCGCCAACACTGCAAATACTGACTCTTTGCATAAATGTCAATAAAAGCCTTTGAAACGTATGAAGTGCTTATAATTATATTTCAGTACATCACAGAAACAACTGAAACAAAGATTTAAAAGCAGTTTCAGCAAACTTTGTGAAAACTAATATTTGTGTCATTCTCAAAACTTTTGGCCACGACTGTAGATCTCCTACTTTGACCTGATTTAATCTGTCACACTAATGGAAACAGGATCAGGCGGAAGTGTGACTGTGCTTGATCCTGTCCAACAGCCCCTAATTCCACCTCCACCACCATGTAGAAGATGTCATGCAGGACTTATTTATTTATTATTTTACTCACAAAGTTTACTGCTTTTTATTAATTATTAAAATGTATTTATTCACTGTCTATGCACCGATTCTTGCTTTAGTATATCAACAGCAAAAAAAGTGCCTCCGGCTTCTTGTTCAAACTAAGCAGAAGATAATCACACTAGGTCTATCTTCTACAATTAATTTAAAACGAAGCCTAATTCTGCACTGGTGGAACACCTACCCATCTACTGATGCCTGAAGACTCTTAATAAAAATCAACTATTCTTAACAAATGTCAACCTTAGCTTTATGTTGTGTTGGATTTATTTGTTGTACATGTTGTACTGTACCTGCACAACATCAGTTTATTCCTTTAGATTTTGTTGTTTACTCGCACTGTAACTTATACTAATTTGCACTACAAATGATTACAATACTGTATGTCCCTTACTTACGAACATTTGAGTTACAGATTTCCGCAGATACGAACGAACTGTAGATCTACGAACATTCATAGATGCAAACAAATCACAGAAGTCACTCACATGTATTGTAGAAGATATAGACACTGTGGGAGAAATGAGTCAGCCTCATCAGTTTCCATGAATCAGTCCGGGTGCATGATGGTAGAGAAAGGTTGTCCTGTAAAGCTGAATAATCCTAATTTTGGAAAATCATTAACGAGACAGAGTTCACAGACCGAAACGGGCTCTGAGAAAAAATGGTGCCCGTTCAAGCTCGCAGAAAACAGCATGTACAGTTATCCTTCCGCCAATGTCTTCCCATGTCATTTTAAATGAGGTCAGCTGACTCTGCTGCATCACCAGATTCCCCTCGTGATTTGAAGGCGCAGTCTCATGAGAGTATAATGCGGAACCGAAACACCTAACATGTATGTTTGTTTTTTTATGCTTTGTATTGTATATTTGTGTCAAAGGTGTATAAGACTCACTTTGTCAGACTTATGAACGAATCAGACTTCCAAACGTGCTCCTGGAACAGACCTTCGTAAGTCAAGTATTTTGTATTAAGCAAAAAAAAACAAAATAAAACTTGTGTATATAATTATTAATATTAAACAGTTTTTTCTTGGAAGGGTCAGTTGTGGTTTGAAGGTTGCTCGTGAATAGTCAGAGATGGGTAGAGTAGCCAAAAAATGTACTCAAGTAAGAGTAACTGTACTTCAAAATAATATTACTCAAGTAGAAGTAAAAAGTAGTCATCCAAAATATTACTCAAGTAAGAGTAAAAATGTATTCAGTGAAAAGATACTCAAATACTGAGTTACTGTTTCATCATAATGTCTGATTTTGCTTTTTTTTTTATTATAATAATTATATATATTAGTGTATATTTATATATATATATATATATATATATATATATATATATATATATATACTGTGTATATATACAGTATTTGCAACATATTCACATCATGTTTTTTGGGATGCGTAAGAATGTGTTTTGGCAATTAATTCTGTACTGAAATATACTTACTGTATATATCCATAGACTGTTAAAGTAACATTATATGTACAATTAAAGTTAACATATAATCACACAAACATGAAAAAAAGCTTTCTATACTCACCACAACCGCATAATCCCACTAGTAGCAGCATGGATTTATGGGCATTTCGCAAAATTGGAGAAAGATGTCGAAACGTTTGTTTGCGCATGTGCAGTGAGCGTATGTACTGTAGGACGGATTCACAGGTGAATGAATTCGCCTGATTGAATTTATATAACACCGGCTGAAGGTTTTTCCTCACAATGCTGCCTGACCTGATTGGTCAAACGGAGTCATGTGATCATTGTTGATTGGTGAAACAGTCATTCGGTAGATCTAACGGCTGTAAGAGTAAGAGTAGCGTTTCTTCCTCACAAATCTTTTACTAAAAGTAAAAAGTATGGTGCAGTAAAACTACTCATAGAAGTAATTTTTTTCCAAAAAGTTACTCAAGTAAATGTAACGGAGTAAATGTAACTCATTACTACCCACTTCTGTGAATCGTATTTGCGACAGTAACAGCCACACGGTGTAATACATCACCTATCCACCAGGGGTCCAAAGAAGTCTGCAGTCGATGGTGAATTAGCCATGTTAAGGCCAGTTCCCATTCCACATTTTTAGGTTTTAAAATTGATCTGTGCAATGGAGTCAATAGCTACGGTGCAGTAATAAAGGAATAAGGTACATACAATGGCGCTACTATAGCGTTGGGTAAAAGCCATAAATTTCATATGGCAAAGCCATACAAAATGCTCTATGGTGCCCTGAAAGGGTCATCAGATCCCTACAGAGAAACCTGCGGTAGAGCTATTAAGTACCACATAAAGTGCAAAGTGAAGGCAAAGTTGTTAGCTGTCTTCGTTCCAATACACAAAACTTTGCACATTTGTTATTTTTAATTGACAATGTTTTATAGACTTTTTAAATAATCTCTGTATTTCTTATTCGTGCTACAAATTGTAATGCTCAGAGCTAAAATTCTGTGCAACTAGCAACCAATGGAAACAAAAAGGATGACTGTTTTCTTGCTAATCTTCTGCTCTCACCTTGGTCACGCTGGGAAACACGAACTAGCTAATGAAACAAAAGCGCTATTGTGCCAGACCTCTGTGCGAGAGGAAAACTAATGTCTGCTGCTAATAACTGCTCTTCGCAAGGAATAGCCCATTGTCTCCAGCTAATAAAGACGCACCAAGCTCGGTGTAGAAAACACCATTTCTTACACACGTTTCTTCCAATGAATCGGAAGAGAGGTAAATTCCTGCCGTATTGCCTGGCAACGGCACCTCACACGTCTGCGAGTGAGCCAAGAACATGTCCTCACGCTAGCGCAATACACAAAAGACAGCAGATATTAGCATTCAGTCGAAAGAAAGAACTCTCAAAAGACAACCGGGGAGACACTGTTATGAAACCGAACGACCTAAGATAACCTTCACAGCCGTCTTGGGCGGTTCAGAGGTGCAAAACGTCTGCTAATTAGAACGGCAAGACGGTTGAAGAGCGCGCGGTCTGAAGGCTTGGTGTTTTCTTTGGGTCATTTGTGCCTACAAGACTGAGTAATGAGCAGGAAGGAATGGATCAGGCATTAGAAATATGATGGGGTAACAGAAACATTTGCGACAGCCTGCGACTACTCATTAGAGCGTTCAGTACTTCCAAAGCAAAACATCTTTTTTTTTTTATTTAGTGGTCTATCCTTGTGTTGGCTTCCAGGAGGGAAGAGCAAAATAAGTTAAAGCTGTTCAAATATGGCTGACAATGCCAAAAGGGTATGAAGGCTAAACAAATCTATTTAAAATTGCAAAAAAAATAATAATAAAAAATGTTACCATATTAGTCCGATGGTACCTGTACCATGATATATAGCACCATGGTATTTTTGACAGTACCACCCTATGGTACATTCTTTGGTACAACTGTACATGTTCTATAATATGGAACACTGTGGTCAAAAACACAGTATATAAGGTTTATGTAATTATATAATGGTAATATTTATACAGTACAGTATGGTACTATTTGTACCTGTGATTATCACAATACACAAAGGCTACCAAAGTGTAGCAAGTATCTAATATGGTACTACTGTACTGTACCATAACAATACTGTCTACTATGATATCTAATATAGGCAGTCCCTGACTTATGAACGAGTTCTGCTCCGGGAGCACGTTCGTAAGTCAGATTTGTTCTTAAGTCTGACAAAGTGAGACTTGTACGCCTCTGGCACGAATATATACAATGTAAAGCACACGATCCACTTCATCAAATCTGTCCCCTTTCCCCACACTGCCATCATGTGGCCAAAAACCATAATTCTGCCCAAGGAAATGAATCTCACAGTGAAATGCAACAGTGTTGTCTCTGTGCCTTTAAATCGTGAGGGGAATCCCAGACACTTTTTTATCTCAGAGTTGTTTTCCACGGCATTGGCCTGTGAACTGAGGTTGAGGTTTTGTTGAGGTTTTTCCGAAATGATGATTATTCACCATCAGGACGGCTTTACAGGACAGACATTTTCTAGCATCGTGCTCACGGACTGATTCATTGAAACCGGTGAGGCCGACTCACCCCCACACACAAACACACAATATACCGCTCATTTTATACATTCACTTACACACTGAAAATATTGTATATAATTGTAAACATTGGTATCTGGTGCACTGCAGTGTCTATTTTTTGTACAATACATGTGAGCTACTTCTGTGATTGAATCTGTGGAAAATATACCATTTTATATACCTACTGCAGTAAGTACCACCAATTAATGTGGTACACACCACCCAATGAAGTGCCATAGTACCTACCCTAAATTCCACTTAACATCAAAACAGTTTGAGAAACAGTGTTCACCAAGTTTTCCGACCAAGCAATCATGGTATAATATTTTTCAAAGAAAAATTTTTGGCAAAATTCACTTTTTTGTTATTTATAGACATTCAGACAGGTACGTATTCAGTATGCATTTACAAAGCCAAAAACCTGACAAAAATGTAAAAAGGACAAAGTACGAAAAATACATTTTTTTTTCCTTCAAATACAATCCAATTAGATATTTTCCCTATTATGACCTCATATCAGAAGATCCTCTCCCCAGACCTCAGCTATTCTCTGGAAGGGGTGTGGCTCAGCAGGAGCTCATTTACATACACACTGTGTTTTGTAGGAGGGGTGGAATACAGGGAGTTTGATGTATGAAAAAATGCATGATCTGAGGGAGTTTTCAGCTGGAGAAGTAACACACACACACACACAAACACACACTTTGTGAGACCTGTGTTAACTTGTTTAAGAACCAGTAAAACATGGGACCTTTAAGACACACATAAACTATATATGTATATTACTTATATATACTTTCTTAATTCAGGAATGATAATTAGATTAATCTGCATGTCTTTAGGAAACCGGAGTACTCGAAGGAAACCCACCAAGCACTCGGAGAACATGCAAACTCACACAGACTCACACTGCACACAGACCCGAGGCGGGAATCGGACCCGGACCCTGGAGGTTCAAGGCGACAGTGATGATCACTAAGCCACCATGCCGCCTGCAAAACAACAGCATGGCATTTTTTTAAAAATATCTCTTAATAATATTTGATTTAATGTCCACAACAATATAGATAGAATGTAGACATCCATGGTTCTTGTCCCAGGCAATGATCCACACACACTTAGCATTGGTCCCAGGTCTAGAGAGAAATGTGTGGGTTATTTCAAGAAGTACTGTATATTTGAGTAAAACCTGTTGCAAAATCGAAATGTGTGGATAGAATTATCTGCTGTTGCGACCCCTAGTGGGAGCAAGAAAAATCTGCTTACACTGGACAGAAGAATCTAAATTCTGTGTTGAAGGTTCGGAAACCAAAATAATTTATCAAATAGGTTTAAAAGGTTTGTACTTATTGTTTTACATAAAATAAATGATTAATAAGATACTATATGGAGATCATTTACAAAAAATGTATTTATATCGCCAGGTCTCCCAGTACTAGTGATGGGCGATATGACCTCAAGTTGATATCAAGATTAATTGAGCATTTATTTTGATTATGATTAATGAACTTTATTACCAATCATATTTCACTGACAGACGGCACTATGGCTTCGCCATGCACCTCATGGGTCTGGGTTTGATTCCCACCTCGGGTCTGTTTGTATGTTCTCCCCGTGCTTGGTGGGTTTCCGTTGATTAGAGGTTCTGATTGTCAATTTCAGTTATTTGCTCAGTCCTGCCCAGCACCATATTTTTCTATCTAATATTGACCTCAATGGCATTCCATAATTTTTATACACATCTCTTTTCAAAAACTGGATTTGGGTTTTGCAGACAGTGGAGCTGGACTTAAGACTTCTCATCACTTAAGAGCGAGAAAAAGTTAATTTCATGCTATAGCATCTTTAAACTTTTCAGATCTGAGCTCAAAAAACACACAAACACTCTTCAAGCCATAAGAATAAAAGTCGGATCGCTACTTTTCCACACGTGTGTACGCTGATGTTTCTCGAGGGGGAGCCTGAACTTTCTCACGCAGCAGGCCCTCTGAGGCACACGACGGAGATTTTTTTTAAGTCAACGTGTGTCTTCATGAGTAAAACAAGGTCGCTGATGGAACCACGCGCTGCGATTAATCTCTATGGCGACGAACCTGTCAGAAGAGATTTAAACTTTGACAGTACACGTCACACGGAGGGATTATAAACTGTATTTATCTTTGGTGCGGAGTTAATAAGCGTGCAGTGTTTAATAGATGAGTCGCCTGTGGAAAGTTGATGTGAGAGTAAATGACACTTAATTGCTATAATTGATTTCCACATGGGGCTCTGTTATTATCACCGGCACATTTTGTCCTGTTTAAAAAAGATGATTTCTCGGATAACTAGATGAAAGAAATTAATCCAGTGATCATGACAAACCTAACAAACTGCATAATTTTTTTTAAATGACTGATGAAGGAGAATGTCAGGTGGAGCAAACATGCGCAAAAATAATATATATTTTTTCCGGGCCGGATCGGGTCAGACTCTTCCGTCTTTAATACGGCGCTACCTTGATCCAAATCCATTTAAAACACTGTATGTTTCTATAAAAATTATTAAATATAAAAAACAAACATATTTTTGTTATATGTAACAACTATGGAGCTATAATTCCCAAATATTCCCATAATCCATTTTTTCCTCTCCGCCCTTGTTTTTTGCTCTTAGTGCTCGCTTTACTTTATTAATTTAGCTCAAAAGAAGTGTATTAAAATTAAACCTGGTCAATGAAAAAAACATTCTTAAAGGTTACCTGCTCTGCAGAATTCTTTTTTTTTTATTCATTTTTAGACTCCAGTGTGTGTGTGTGTGTGTGTGTGTGTGTGTGTGTGTGTATACAAAAAAAAAGTTGATCTATTTTGTATTGTCCAAGACTTAAACAAGCCAAATAGATTTCCCACCTAATATGACATCATATTAGAAGATCCCCTTTTCCAAGCTTGTTACTCAGCTTTGCTTTTCTCTGGAGGGGTGTGGCTCAGCACTAGTGTATTTACATAGACACTTAAATGGCGCACAAGGAAGGAGTGAAACAAAGGGACTTTTATCAGAGGGGTGTTTCAGGTATTGTATTAGCAGACAGCTCTGAGACCTGTGTTTACGTGATAAAATAGTCACATACGGACTCTTTAAATAAAATCATCCTTCAAAAACGTACTATCTGCTTTTTTTTGGATGCTGCTAGTAAAGTATGGTGCTAACTCTCTCTATCTCTCTCTTTCTTCGTAAAAATGCCAGGTAGTACTGTAGATCCGAGGTTTTAGTAAGAAGGACAACGGGCCATGTGATCGCACATCAAGAACACCCTGAGAAAAGATAGCTGTGATGTCAAAATAACACACCTGTGCTGTCCACCTACTGCTGGCGTCCTACAGGACACAGCGAGGACCCACTCTTGAGTGTCTCCCATAATCACCACGATTGTAGCTCAGGCATCAGGGATGCACAGTCGCTCTTTATGTGTCTTTCTGCGAGACAATCGCTTCACTTTAGCAAGACAGGGATAAAAACTAGACCTGACAGACAAAATAAGACTTAGCAACTGAAGAAGCTAAAAATGTCTGCTAACGTATTCAATCCACCCTCTTAGGTGGAAGCGCTTCCTGTCGATCCACCATAAGGAAAGCAGAATTCAAGCAACTGAGACCACCAGCTTCGGTAAAATGTCTGGAAAACCTCAGTGTTGTCATCATGCTGCTCAGGACTATGGTAGTAAAGTTTTTCTATCTCTTTTCTGTTTGTGTTACATCATGTAGATATGACTGGCACATCAAAGAAAGTCCTCTACTGCCCTCTGGTGGCAATGAAGTGCACAACATGTGTATATTGTTTGATGCTTCATGATTAAAATAAATAATTAAAAACACGCTCAAAATATATTTTTTAATTTTTTATTTAAATAAACATATTTGTAACTTTGCATTCATTTTTAAGTCCTGAACTTTACTTGCTCTGTACAGTTTGAGCTTGTTACAATACAGTGCTTCGGGATACTCTATTCTGATTGATCAAAATTCTTGCATCATTTTATAAATCATTTTAGGTGCTCTAGAAGTTGCTTATAGAAACAAATCAACCACCAGGATCCCTTCAAATACATCCACAGTTGTGAAAAAAGCATATAGTGTGCATGTTTATTATAACTCTCTATGACAAGACAATTAGGATAAATGCTCTGAAAACCTCGCATTACGTTGTGGGCAGTAAAACTTATTAGAAGATACAACAATGGTGGCGTAAAGAAGTGTTCTGTATTTGTTTAGGTGAGCTGTCGTCCTCGCATTAGATGCTCAAAATAATCTGCATCAGTATTCAGTTTTATTATAAAAGAATAATGTCTCGCTTCATGATATTGTGCTGCCCTCTAGTGGTGGAATAGCACTGCTGCACCAACCCCCTCAACGCCACTCTCAAATCAAAATATACAGTACTGCAAAAAGCATATTTTACATGTGGTAGACCTGCATTACAGCTTTCCTAAACATATGGAATATTCACCATTACCACCTGCATTAAAGCATTTTTAAACATGCAAACATCTTCAACACCTGCCTTTACAGCACTCCTAATCACATACACACCTGTAATACCTGCTTGACATCATTTCCTATAACCACAAACATACCTACATCAGACTAATCATAAACACATTTTGCATTACAGCACTGCTGAACATATACACATCAATTACATCTGTGTATATGCTAAACATCTCTATACACATCTCACACGCATCTGTAATTCAATTCAATTTTATTTGTATAGCGCTTTTAACAATTGTCATTGTCGCAAAGAAGCTTTACACAATCAAAAGAATTATTTCAGTTGAATGTGAATGTGTATGAATCAAAATGGTCAGATGGTCCCTGATGAGCAAGCCTAGGGGGGCAATGGCAAGGAAAAACTCCCTGAGATGGCGATAGGAAGAAACCTTGAGAGGAACCGGACTCAACAGGGAACCCATCCTCATTTGGATGAAACAGAAAGCAGGAATTGATCTGCATTCATACTGTGTGTTAGGTGGCAGGCAGTTCAGTATAGCAGTTGATGTTAATTGCTGTTAATATGGAGTCCAGGTAGTTATTGGAGTTATGACACCTTATGACAACAAAATAGTATTTGTTATACCCGTGTTAGATTATTTAAAAACATACATAACCTGTTACAAGTTTACCTATAAAAAACCTGTTACATCTGCACTACAGTTTAACTAAACATATACGCACCTGTAACACCTGCACTACAGTGTAACTAAACATAAACACACCTGTAACACCTGCATTACACTACTCCTAAGGAGATACACACTGTACATATGTTACATCTGAAATATGAAATATAGAAACATATAAACACCTGTACCACCTGCACTACAGTGTAACCAAACATATACACACCTGTTACACCTGCACTACAGTGTAACTAAACATTCATATACCTGTTACACCTGCATTACAGTGTAACTAAACATACATACACCTGTTACACCTGCATTACAGTGTAACTAAACATAGACATACCTGTTACACCTGCACTACAGTGTAACTAAACATACATATACCTGTTACACCTGCATTACAGTGTAACTAAACATACATACACCTGTTACACCTGCACTACAGTGTAACCAAACATATACACACCTGTTACACCTGCACTACAGTGTAACTAAACATACATATACCTGTTACACCTGCATTACAGTGTAACTAAACATACATACACCTGTTACACCTGCATTACAGTGTAACTAAACATAGACATACCTGTTACACCTGCACTACAGTGTAACTAAACATACATATACCTGTTACACCTGCACTACAGTGTAACTAAACATACATATACCTGTTACACCTGCATTACAGTATAACTAAACATAGACATACCTGTTACACCTGCACTACAGTGTAACCAAACATATACACACCTGTTACACCTGCACTACAGTGTAACCAAACATATACACACCTGTTACACCTGCACTACAGTGTAACTAAACATACATATACCTGTTACACCTGCATTACAGTGTAACTAAACATACATACACCTGTTACACCTGCATTACAGTGTAACTAAACATAGACATACCTGTTACATCTGCATTACAGTGTAACTAAACAAAGACACACCTGTAACACCTGCACTACAGTGTAACTAAACTTACATACACCTGTTACACTTGCATTACACCTGTTAGATCTGAAATATGACATTTAGAAACATATGTACACCTGTTACACCTGCATTACAGCATAAATAAACATATGGACACCTGTTACACCTGCATTAAACTGTTGATAACCATAACAGGTGCGTGAATGTAATATACAATATTACATGTACAAACCTGTTATGTTCTGCATTACAGCATTTCTATTCATGTACACACTTGTTACGTATGCATTACACTATTTCTAAGCCTATACCCACCTGTAACACCTGCATTACAACATTCTTAAACATATACACACCCGTATTATACCATTCCTATTCAAATACCTGTTACACCCGCATTAAAGCATTTCTATTCATTTACACCCCTGTTACGGTTGCATTAAAACATTCCAAAACATATACACACCAGTAACACCTGTATAACACCCTTTATAAACACGCATCTTATGCCTGCAATACTATATTTATAAACAAACACACACACATGTTTAACACATGCGTTACAACAATAAACACAAGTACACCTGTTACACTTGCATTATAGAACATTTATAAAAAATATATATATTAAATTGTTCCTACTTATTTATTTATTTATTTATTTAGGCAGTATGCATTTTTGTGTGTTTTAACCTTGTTTACTTTATTGCGACCTCAAGAATTTGTAGTTCAATCAACAGCATCATCTCAGTTATGATTACTGAGTATTTATACTGTAGCCCTTCAAAATTAAAATTTTTTAATCCTGATCCTGATTTCATTTGTGTCCCAAAAACATCCAGAAATGTTTGGCTGGCCCAAAATGTTGTTTTGCTCCATGTATAAAAGTAAGTGTGCTTTAAGACAAAGTCAAAATCATACTATATTTGTCATATAATCACACTGTATATATTTTAATTCTTTACACTCTAATTTCTCCTCCAAATCACATGTCATGATTTTATAAATTCATAAAATAATTCAAAAAGCATAAATATTTTGTTATAAATAATTGTAAATATTACATTTACAATCTCCATCCCTTAATCCTTTCAAAGAATCACATTGGAGTTATTAAACTTGGCCACCAGGTGTCACCCTTTTCAAAGAAATAATAACAGTAAAACATTTTGCACAAGCATGTTTGTTTGTTTGTTTTTTGCACTAATATGCTTTTAAAATTAAATTCCTACAAATATATATAGGATAAACAAACCCTTAAACACACTTATATACTATAATCCCAATGCATTATCTATACAGTATACCACTATACTGAAACCTTTACTAACAAACCCTCGGGTGCTCACCTGATTTGTGGGCGGAGCGTAGGCAGGTGAGGGAGGCGTTCAAGCGGGCGCACTCATCCTCACTCGCTCCAAACTTCTGCAACGTCTCGCACACATCTCCATCCGACATGTCTAAGAGCGACTCGAGAGTCAGCTCGCCTGGAGAGATCTCCTACGACACACCGACAGGATGAAATGTTACATATGGAACAAAGAATGTTGTATCCCACTATGCATTAATGAGTTAATTATTAATTAGCAATTAATAGAACGTGTAGGATGTACACAGATATTATATTCATGGATAACAGAAATTCTTACTCAGAAACAGTTTGATTAACTTTTAATATGAGTTAAGCTCTTTATATTGAGACCATATTAAATTACATATATTAACCCACAGCACAACATAAAAAGTCAAATCAGAAGTACATCTAGCAAGAGTGACTAAAGATTTTTCTTATATGGTTGGTAAAAATCCTGCAAATATCAAAGAAACAAATATTTTAACAATGACTATACATAAAATTCTTAGCTTGAGAATTGAACAAGTCATTAAAATACATTCATCTTTTAGGAAAGAAATCCTATAAAACATACAACTGCTTGCTTAAGAAAGTCACAAATCTTTCACCATTTACAGTACCTCCAATAATAATCCAAATAAAATAATATATACTCTCATTAAATAATAGTTCATGAATTGTTATTACAGTATTTAAATCTCAGGTTTTATCTTCCAACCACAGAGTTTTATACACTGTGCACAGTAAACACCTATCCAGACCCATCCATCTATCTGCAGTTCCTCTTTCTCACCAGCAGAGGACAACAATGCACAATTGTATTCAACAGGACAAAATAATTTAGCCACATGCTTTATGTACTTGATTATGCTTTATAAGGCACTGAGCAACTATTTTACATTTAAACATAGTTTTACTGTTAATTCAGGAATAAGCTGAAAACATTGTTGTTCTGCCCTAAACAAAAACTAGGGACGGGATGCATCGGTCACCACCCGGTACGATATTATTACGAAACCTTGGTACTGATGCGATTAAAACTGAGATTCTATAAGTATCACAATTTTATAAATTAATCACATTTGTCTCAAATTTTGTTGCAATTTTAAACCGTTAAAAAAAAAAGTTTAATGAGTAATTAAATGTAGCGCTTTCCTTATAACAATTCTTTTTTTTCGCTCTAAACCCAAGCATAGCATTTAAACATTACAATCTAACTTCAAATACAAGAGTTTCGCAGTTAACTAAGCAGCACATGTCTCTGTCCTCTGCCATAATTATTATTTCTAAACAAACGTACAAATAATTCACTCTTACCACACGTGTAAATAGTTCAGAGTGCGCCACCTGTAGGATTTTACCTTTACCGTGACACCTGTACAGTCTCAGAACTCAACTTGACAGTGAGCGCGCGGGTTGAGTGAACTAATTTGCGCTAATGGTGCACCATTCGTAAATTTCTGCTTTGACCATTTTTGATTTTCTCATATCCATGAAAAACAAATAAACAAATAAAGTTTTTTTGGAACTGTAAAGGTATAAACAGGGCTGTGGTGGTTCAGTGTGTTAAGGCTCTGAGTAAATTAATCTTTTTTTGAGTCATTTAGTTCATTTCGTTCTTTTGATCAGAAGTAAAATCAAATGTTACATTTTAAATAAACAGACCTGCAACACATCTACATACACAAATTCTGGCTATAGTTCCAGTAATGAAAATATTACAATATATATACAATTATATATACAGCTAAGGACATATTATAAACAGAATGAGCAGCTCACCGTCATAGCTTCTGGTCCGAATCATTAGTTGTTCTGTCATGTGACTCCCATAGACGCTACACAGTGCATTACACAGGAAACAGAATTGACCGGTTCTTCTCATGAGTCTTCTAGTCCGAGTCGTTCGTTCTTTTGAATCTATTGCACTGTGTAGCATCTATGGGAGTCACATGACAAAAGAACGAACGATTCGGTCCAAAAGACTTGAAAGGTAACAACTTAGTTTCCTGTACCTAATCTACGGAGGTTTTGCGATGCTTTGCGCAAACGCGTCCCGTAGAAAATGAATGAATCACACTCTGAGACTACTCGTTCTTCTGAGTCACGAGTCAAGTAAAAGAATTAATCGTTCTTGAACGACCTATCACTATAAGGTTGGCAGTTTAAACCACAGCTCTGCCAGGTTGCCATTGTTGGGCCCTTGAGCAAGGCCCTTAACCCTGTCTGCTCCAGGGGCGCTGTATAATGGCTGACTCTGTGCTTTGACCCCAGCCTAACAAGAAGCTAGGCTATGTGAAGAATAAAGAATTTCACTGTGCAATAAAGTATATGTGACAAATAAACATTGTCTGAAAATGAATTAATATAGGGTTAGAATCTCTTTCTATTTAATTGTGCAGCAGTCATGGTTCTTCCTCAAATATTATAATGAACCCTAGACTATATCTTTTGAAAGAGTTCACGTCTCATGAAGACCTTCCCGGAAAAGCAAGAACAAAACTTACCTCTCCTGCAGCGTAGGAGCTCATTTAGAGTCATCAGCCTCAGAAATAACCAATTAACAAACAGGACCTTAGATTAGAGGCGTTATGAAGGATTTACGGGGCATAAGTAGCAGATACATTTTAACATGTTCAACTGTTCAAATGAGATTATTGCATATTTTGGACGCCTTCAGCATTGTTTTACAGTGTAGAAAGAAATAAAAATCAACAACGACCATGGAATTAGAAGGGGTTCCCTAACTTTTGACTGGTAGTGTAATTAATAATCCTCTTTGTTGTATAGCTTTTAAACATGCCTATTTTAAGATATTTCTTATAGTTATTTTATTCACTTCAAATGTTTCAATCTATAAAGAAGGAAAATTTTAATAAGTGTGTCTGGAAATGGTTTAGTATTTGTTATTATATAAAAATTATAAAGAACATTTTGAAAGCTATTACTGTACAGTGACACCAGGGATAACTTGATATTTAATGGGAAACTTTATAGTCCATAAACATCACTAATTTACAACCGTGAACAGGAACACTCTGAATCGCTGAACCTTTAACCTTCAATGTATAAATCTACAGTATATAAAGATTTAACCTGCACAATGTGGACACACTGCCTGTGTGTATTTTATACATTTATCACGTATACAGTTCTCACTGTTACTCAGAAAACAAGTTCAACTCGTTTGAAGTGCTTATCATTAATGTTGCACTCAGCAAAATACATAATAAACCCTTGCTACATTTTGTTCTGGCCACCATGTACAGACCCCCGGGGCCATATGTTGATTTTCTTAAAGAGTTTGGACATCTGCTATCAGACCTATAGGTTAACTCTGACAAAGTGCTGATAGTAGGAGACTTTAACATTCATGTAGACGATGCTAACAACGCTTCAGCACTCACATTTATAGATTTGCTAAATTCCTTTGGGGTTAAACAAAATATAAATAGACCAACTCACCGCTTTAAACATACGCTAGATTTAATTATATCCAATGGTATAGATGTCTCTAATATAGACATTCTACCTCAAAGTGATGATATCACAGATCATCATCTCTTAGTATATACTCTACCTGTAGAACAGCGTAGCTGTGCCTCCCCACGTTATCAATTCAGTAGAAATATTAATCCGACTACTAAAGACAAATTCACAAGTAATCTGCCGGATCTGTCCCAATTTCTTATCAGACCCCTAAATGCAGATGATCTACACACGTGGACAAAATTGTTGGTACCCTTTGGTCAATGAAAGAAAAACTCACAATGGTCACAGAAATAACTTTAATCTAACAAAAGTAATAATAAATAAGAATTCTATGAATGTTAACCAATGAAAGTCAGACATTGCTTTTCAACCATGCTTCAACAAAATTATTTTAAAAAATGAACGCATGGAACAGGCCTGGACAAAAATGATGGTACCCCTAACTTAATGGTTTGTTGCACAACCTTTTGAGGCAATCACTGCAATCAAATGATTCCTGTAACTGTCAATGAGACTTCTGCACCTCTCTGCAAGTATTTTGGCCCACTCCTCATGAGCAAGTTGCTCCAGTTGTTTCCGGGTTGAAGGGTGCCTTTTCCAGACAGCATGTTTGAGCTCCTTCCAAAGATGCTCAATAGGATTGAGGTCAGGGCTCATAGAAGGCCACTTTAGAATAGTCCAATGTTTTCCTCTTAGCCATTCTTGGGTGTTAGCTGTGTGTTTTGGGTCATTGTGCTGTTGCAAGACCCATGACCTGCGACTGAGACCCAGCTTTCTGACACTGGCCAGCACATTTCTCTCTAGAATCCCTTGATAGTCTTGAGATTTCATTGTACCCTGCACAAATTCAAGACACCCTGTGCCAGATGCAGCAAAGCAGCCCCAGAACATAACAGAGCCTCCTCCATGTTTCACTGTAGGGACAGTGTTCTTTTCTTCATATGCTTCATTTTTCCGTCTGTGAACATAGAGCTGATGTGCCTTGGCAAAAAGTTCCATTTTTGTCTCATCTGTCCATAGCAGAAGCTTTGTGGCTTGTCAACATGTAGTTTGGCATATAGCTTCATAGCAGAAGCTTTGTGGCTTGTCAACATGTAGTTTGGCATATTGGCATATGATTTGTTTTCAACAATCGTGTCCTCCTTGGTCGTCTCCCATGTAGTCCACTTTGGCTCAAACAACGACAGATGGTGCGATCTGACACTGATGCTCCTTGAGCATGAAGTTCACCTTGGATCTCTTTAGAAGTCTTTCTGGGCTCTTTTGTTACCATTCGGATTATCCGTCTCTTTGATTTGTCATCAATTTTCCTTGTGCGGCCATGTCCAGGGAGGTTGGCTACAGTCCCATGGATCTTAAATTTCTGAATAATATGTGCAACTGTAGTCACAGGAACATCTAGCTGCTTGGAAATGGTCTTATAGCCTTTACCTTTAACATGCTTGTCTATAATTTTCTTTCGAATCTCCTGAGACAACTCTTTCCTTCGCTTCCTCTGGTCCATGTTGAGTGTGGTACATACCATGTCACCAAACAACACAGTGACTACCTGGAGCCCTATATATAGGCCCACTGACTCATTTCAACATTGTTAGGAACCTCCACTAGAGGTCACTGTTCATGTCTGTCTGTCTTTGTGTAGTTCCTGTTGGTTGACTCAGTTTCCCAGAAGGCACCTCAGTCAGGTGATGAGGCTCACCTGAACTGAGGTGGCTCATTAAAACTTTCTATAAATAGCAGTTTGTTCTGGGAAACTGGGTCGAGCATTGTTTGTGATTGTCTGATTGTCTGTTGGTGATTGTTTGTTTGTCTGTTTGGATTACCATCATGTGGGCATTCCTTTTTGTTACGTTGAGTTTATATTTGGTTTATGTTTTGTAACCTTTTGTTTTCAGAGGGCTCTAGTTTTGTTTCCTTGATGTTCCTTGTCTGTGGATTCATGGAGCTGCTTTGTTCACTGTGTAGTTAGGCTGTGTCTCCTCCTGTGTCCTGTGTAAGTACTGTTTTGCCTTCTGGTCTTTTCCCTTGTATGTGTAGCCACATGAGTGTTTAGCCATTAGCAGGGTTAGCCGCTAGTAGGCCTTGACGGCTAGTAGGGTTAGCCTCCAGTAGGCTAATCTCTAGTGGGAGTGACTGCTAGTGGTTCTGGTCACTAGTAGGTTGGCCGCTAGTTTGGTATAGCCTCATGTGTGCCCTGCCTTTTGTCTTCCGGTCCCCTAGATCAGTACTAACACTATTAGCCACTAACCCGGTTAGGTCAGCCTCCAGTGTCCCCAGTACAACATTTAGCTACGAACCTCACTAACCCAGCTAGTCTAGTTCCTGTCAGTCTCTGTGCCCCTAGCCCTGTCTCCTGTCTAGCCCTGTCTCCTGTCTAGCCCTGTCTCCTGTCTAGCCCTGTCTCCTGTCTAGCCCTGTCTCTTTAGTTCCCCTCTGTGTCTTAGTTAGCTCCAGCTCCATGTTTCCTCATCCCTAGTCCCTGTGTCAGCTCTTGGTCCCCTGAGTTTAGATCCCTTCCAGTTCCTGTGTTTCTCCTGAGCCCTAGTTTTAGTTTGAGTTTGTTGTTTTAGTTCCTTTGTTCTGTTTTTGAGTTGTTTGTTTGTTTAAATAAAGACTCTTTCTGTTACACCCCTCTGCCTTCATGCCTACCTTCATGCCCACGGCAACACCATCAGCCGGTCTAGCACTACAACCAGCTAGACCCATGACAGAATGCTCGACCAAACTAAGGCATAGCAGAGGGGTCCCCCCCGGGGAAAATTTTTTTGGGGGGGGGGCTGGGACCGTAACGCTGGGACAAGCAGGCTGAGGGTGGTCGGCTTGCCCTACAGCAGAACTATGAAAGGTCCCACAAGCACCGCTTCCAAGGCCTCACGGGGAGGCCGCCAAGCTCCGTTCCAGGGCCTCACGGGGAGGCTCCAAGCTCCGTTCCAGGGCCTCACGGGGAGGCTCCAAGCTCCGTTCCAGGGCCTCACGGGGAGGCTCCAAGCTCCGTTCCAGGGCCTCACGGGGAGGCTCCAAGCTCCGTTCCACGGCCTCACGGGGAGGCTCCAAGCTCCGTTCCAGGGCCTCACGGGGAGGCTCCAAGCTCCGTTCCAGGGCCTCACGGGGAGGCTCCAAGCTCCGTTCCAGGGCCTCACGGGGAGGCTCCAAGCTCCGTTCCAGGGCCTCAGGGGGAGGCTCCAAGCTGCGTTCCAGGGCCTCACGGGGAGGCTCCAAGCTGCGTTCCAGGGCCTCACGGGGAGGCTCCAAGCTGCGTTCCAGGGCCTCACGGGGAGGCTCCAAGCTGCGTTCCAGGGCCTCACGGGGAGGCCGCAAAGCTGCGTTCCAGGGCCTCACGGGGAGGCCGCAAAGCTCCGTTCCAGGGCCTCACGGGGAGGCCGCAAAGCTCCGTTCCAGGGCCTCACGGGGAGGCTCCACCCCTTCGTCTCCGGGCCTCACGGGGAGGCTCCACCCCTTCGTCTCCGGGCCTCACGGGGAGGCTCCACCCCTTCGTCTCCGGGCCTCACGGGGAGGCTCCACCCCTTCGTCTCCGGGCCTCACGGGGAGGCTCCACCCCTTCGTCTCCGGGCCTCACGGGGAGGTCCCACATTCACCACCCGGCTTCGGCGTCAAGTCTACCACCCCGAGAACGGGCCATTGCCGCCTCCGCTGCCAAGCATCAAGGGCAGACCCGAGACTGCCTCCGGTGCCTGGCTTCGGCGGCATTCCAGTTCCGCCCGCCTTCCCATCCTGCTCGGGGAACCAGCTCTTCGGCGTCGTAAGTCGGGTGAAATGACTCAAGACAATGGGGACCTCCGGTAACGCTCCGGAGGAGCGTTTTTAAAGGGGGGGGTACTGTTAGGAACCTCCACTAGAGGTCACTGTTCATGTCTGTCTGTCTTTGTGTGTAGTTCCTGTTGGTTGACTCAGTTTCCCAGAAGGCACCTCAGTCAGGTGATGAGGCTCACCTGAACTGTGGTGGCTCATTAAAACCTTCTATAAATAGCAGTTTGTTCTGGGAAACTGGGTCGAGCATTGTTTGTGTTTGTGATTGTCTGAGTGTCTGTTGGTGTTTGTTTGTTTGTCTGGATTACCATCATGTGGGCATTCCTTTTTGTTACTTTGAGTTTATATTTGATTTATGTTTTGTAACCTTAGTTATCAGAGGGCTCTAGTTTTGTTTTCTTGATGTTCCTTGTGTCTGTGGATTCATGGAGCTGCTTTGTTCACTGTGTAGTTAGGCTGTGTCTCCTCCTGTGTCCTGTGTAAGTACTGTTTTGCCTTCTGGTCTTTTCCCTTGTATGTGTAGCCACATGAGTGTTTAGCCATTAGCAGGGTTAGCCGCTAGTAGGCCTTGACGGCTAGTAGGGTTAGCCCCTAGTAGGGTTAGCCTCCAGTAGGCTAATCTCTAGTGGGAGTGTACTGGCTAGTGGTTCTCTCACCAGACTAGCTAGTTGGTTCTGGTCACTAGTAGGTTGGCCGCTAGTTTAGTATAGCCTCATGTGTGCCCTGCCTTTTGTCTTCCGGTCCCCTAGGTCAGTACTAACACTATTAGCCACTAACCCGGTTAGGTCAGCCTCCAGTGTCCCCAGTACAGCATGTAGCTACTAACCTCACTAACCCAGCTAGTCTAGTTCCTGTCAGTCTCCAGTCTCTGTGCCTCCAGTCCTGTCTCTCCAGTCTCCAGTCCCTGTCTTTAGTCCCCCTCTGTGTCTTAGTTAGCTCCGGCTCCATGTTTCCTCATCCCTAGTCCTTCTGTCAGCTCCTGGTTCCCTGTGTCAGCTCCTGGTTCCCTGTGTCCAGATCCCTTCCTGTTCCTGTGTTTTTCCTGAGCCCTAGTTTTAGTTTGAGTTTGTTGTTTTAGTTCCTTTGCTCTGTTTTTGAGTTGTGTGTTTGTTTAAATAAAAGACTTTCTGTTCACACACCCCTCTGCGTACATGCCTACCTTCATGCCCACGGCAACACCATCAGCCGGTCTAGCACTACAACCAGCTAGACCCATGACAAGGTAAGACTAATCCTGTTCCCACCCCTTACGAACACTGCATCAAACAGAAAAGTGTGCAGTTCAAAAAAATCCCCTCTCATCTTTTTAATTTTTTTGTAATATGGATGTCATCTCAACTTGCAACATCACACATACTGTATATTGAGTATTTTTGTTAAGTAATGTTGAGCAATATCTAACATGGAATACTGATTGTGAAAGGAATGTTGATGTGACTCACATATACTGTATGAGAGACGTTTACGCATCTTTCACGTATATATGAACAAAAAAGGGATCAACAATGTCTAATGGCCCGATTTTTGTTTTCACATTTTTTTCACGAAAGTTCAATTTTGACATTTATGCTGAAATTTTCCAGGTTCAATGTTGACCGTTCTAATGAAATGAAATTTCATGAGGTGCATTTTTGACATTTCAAGTGAATTCTTACATACACCGTGAACCCGATTAAGTTGGCAAAACTCTAAATATTTGGGGTTAACCAGTCACGTCAAAGTTATGTAATAATTTCCGATTTTAAGTAAGCAGAACTATCCATTTTTGAGTTTGTTGAACTTGAGCAAATTAAAGTATTTCGCGGACCATCCAGCCCGGGAATCGAACCCACATGGCAGGCGAATCACCTACCACTGCACCACGGGTGCTTTATAGATATCATGTTGGTGGAAGTTTTACTTAAGTTACTGTCACTTACTGTAAGTACTTACGATTACATAAAATATCAGATTTGTTCAGCCGACTTGAAAAGTCTACCAAATTTCTACCAACTCATACAGTAAATGCCAAAAAGTTCTGAATACCCAAAAAGGTCTATTAATTTGACCGAATTACAATTATTTAAGTCAACAGTACTCAGTAATGTGTTTAATTACTTTGATCATTAGGGTTTACAGTGTACAGTATATTTACACGTGATGGCTACATAAGTGGAAAAGGTATTTACCTAATCATCTGAGGGTGAAAACTTTATGGCTTTATTAAAATCACAAAATTGTTCATATTTCACAAACATGCCAGATTTAGTCTAGTATCAATAGACGGGACTATTAGTAGGTAGTTACAACTGCAAAGTTAATGAACTGTATTGTTTCTCTAAGTTTTCTTTTCATTTGCATTTGTATATGATAGCGTTCAGCTCCAAGGTCTTGACTAGGATAGAGACAAACTGTTTCATTCCAAAATAATGAATAAATTATTGATAAAAAATGTTGTATTGTGTTGATGGCAGGACAGCGAATGTCAGAGATTCACGGCTGATATTCCATCCAGGCTGAATTCCTTCCTCATACACTGCATTTCCATGAGTTTCCTGGGTTTTCCCCTTTCGAATCATTCCTAGGTATATGTGTTAAAATTTCCCCTTTTCCATTCCTAATGATCTGTATGTGTTTTCCCATCTCCACTGCATTCTATCTATACAAGGAAATGAGTAATGGGGTCTTTTTTTTTTCTGTTTTTATTTGTCGTGGTCAAGGCACTTGTTTTTCATTTATGCAGCACTTTTAACAATGAATTTTGATAGCAAGCAGCTTTATAAAAACTGAGACAGCTCTCTCTCTCTCTCTCTCTGTCTCTCTCTTTCTTTTTGCATGGCAGGATGTAAAGTAAGGAACAGTGCCTGCAGTTCCTCTCGTGCCATTTGCAGAAGTGAAAAGAGCTTCGAGCAGCTCCTTCACGCCCGTCTTCCCTCCCTTACCTCCCTACATCCCTCTGTGAAGAAAAAGCGAGGGAGCGAAGGAGCACTCTGTGAGCCAATGGTCCACGGCCATGCGCTCACATGCGCGTCCGGAGAAAAGAGGAACGGACTTTAAATAAAGCGCGTGGACTTTCTGGAAATGTTTTGAAAGGGTGTTGTGAAACTGCAGGCTCATCATCAGGCTGGGATTATTTGGGTTGTGTGGGTTGCCATAGAGGAACGTAGGGTTAAAAGCGACAAATTGTAGACCGCAGGAACCGACCGACGAGTGAAATCCGAAGCAGCAGAAATAACAAATGCGTATGGTTCTGCAATAGAGAGTGATGTAAAGCGACGTTCTGAACGAAATTCCTCACGGCCGAGTTAGGAGCTACACCCAATTTGTGCCATACGAAAATCATATGAAACCAGGCATCAGGAGAAGCTCCGTGGTTAGGCACCGGACTACAGATTGGAAGGTCCCAGGTTCAAACCCGACAAACACCTACCCAACACCACTGTTGGGCCCATGAGCAAAGCCGTAACCCTCAACTGCTCAGGTGTATAATGAGATCAAAATGTAAGTCGCTCTGGATGAGGGCGTCTCCCAAATGGTGTATAAAATACATTCTAGGTGAGTGTTCAGCAACTGATGATCTAACAGTGATGGAGTTGATCCAAAGGTTGACGTTGTTTTTTTCAAAGTATGAAAACCTGATGCTTAATTGATTCACTGAATCGGACAGTTTTAAAAAGTCGACTCGGTGAAGTGAACCGGTCTGCTCATCACAGACACCGTCACCTTGTGGTGTTCACTCAGTAGTCGATCGACAAGCGACTATAGCAACCTATAGGCCAGAACACTTCGTCTTTGCTTCGTCTTTGTCCTGCTGCTCTTGCTTTGTATTGCTGGAAATGTCAGCACACACACACACACACACACACACACACACACACACCTGGGAATGCCTGTGGCTACATCCAAAACCACAACACTACCATATTACAGTATAACAACGCTATAACACTTTTATAACACAGTTTTATGGGGCTTATGGGTTACCATGACCACTGGACAAGAAAGCCGCAACACTGCCGCGCTCATCAAAACAAAAGATCATTTAAACAACATACATACAGACGCACAGAGTCTGTAGCGACGATACATTCACGATAGTAATGAATATCATTGCAATACATTTTTTCCCCCCCAGATTTTGCAATCAGTCGGATTTGTGTAATGTGATTCCCTGTGATGTTGCGCAATATTGTTCTGCTTTGTTTTTAGCAATGAAAATGTCTCAGCATTCATAATACGGAAGAGGCTACTGTACGGTATGCATCTGCGGTAACAGTATAACATACAGTATAGCACCAGTGACGGTCCTTTATCTCTAATCCCAAACCTCTAATCATCTACTGTAACACCTCAAAACTTATTGTAATACTTCTTCAAAACCTCACTAATCCAGACTAGACCCTCTATACTACCCCCAGAACCTCGCATCAAAACGTTCACTAAACTTGCCTCTTTACAATACTACATCAGAACTGCCTGTAATTCTCCCCAAAACCAGTTTAAAACCCTTCTCAACTTCCTTCCTCAAATTCCTGTACCAATGTCCCCTTACACACTCTTTGAATAAATAATACCCCCTGACATTTCTGCTAACACTCCCCTCAGAGCTTCCTAACACCCTGTCAAAACCCTTTCTACTGTAAATTCCCCTTAATGTCCCCTCAAAACATCTTCAAAACCTCCGAAATACTGTACGCACCTACAGCAAGACCGCATGAACATCATCTACAGTAATGCTCCCCCCAGAACCTCAACAATTACCTTCATCAAAATATCCCTGAATAGCCGCTCAAAGCATCTTTAGTACCTCAAACACCTCCATAATATTCACCGAAACTTTGATAAAACTCTCCAGAGGGCCACCCCAACACCCGTTCAAACCTCCTTCCTCAAAGCCTGCTCTTCATCGTTCAAACCTTCCCCCTTAATGAGCTCAAGGGGGTTTTGAAAAAACCCTTTCCGAAGTCCCTGCTTCAAATTCTGCTCAAAACATCTTCATTACTGCCTAAATACCTCCCTAATGTCCTAATAACTCCCTCAGACCCTCACCAATTTCATCCCATATACAGTACCTCCCCTAATATCCCCTTGAATCGTCTTCACTCACTCACTGTCTATACCGCTTTATCTTGAATTCAGGGTCGAGACACATTACCAGCAATTTGCTGAACGCCAATTAGCCCAATCTTTTTTTTGGTCTCTGGGAGGAACCCGGAGGAACCCACCAAGCACGGGTTAAGCATTCGAACTCCACGCACATAGAGACTGGGATCGAACCCGTGAAATCAAAATCAAAATGTGCAAGTGGACAGTGCGAAGCCCTACCCCACCGTGCCGCGTAAATCATCTTCAGCACCCCTAAATACCTCCCCAATACTTCCTCTGATACTCTTCCCTTCAACCCTTGAAATCTTCACCAGTTTCCTCCTTTAAAACCTTCACAAATACACCCTCATCATTTCCTTTCAAAACTTCTTCTCCTAATACCCCCCCCCCCCAAAACATCCCCTATACCCCTTCCCGCTTCCCAAATGCCCCTCAACATGCTTAAGCAGTTCTTTAAGTCCTCCTAAACCTTTTCCAATACCCATAAAAACTGCTACAAAACACTGAAAACTTCTCCTTTAATACCGCAAATAATCCCCTACTACAAGCACTTATTTGATGAGCCATATAATAAGCGATTTAGTGTGCAAATGAATTTTTGTCATGAGAATAATGACAATGTAGGTGAGTTAAAAGGCCTCGAAGCAACGTTATGCAAGAGTCCAGGTGCTACTGTTCAGCATTCTTATCTAGAGATCACACACACACACACACACACACACACACACCCCTCTCATGGCTCGAAGGCGCATGCTGTTCAATGCAAATAGTCACCAAAGTGAAAAACATGAACCTGATGTCCTTGAAAAGAATCCACTTCTCGTTTCTCCGACTTGTTGAAAGACAAGTTTTTTTTTTTTCTATGAGCAAGCATGTGGTGCTGTAAATTTTGGGGGACGATAGATCACAAGGAAAAACAAGGACACAACGGAAAAAACAGCCGTTAGTCACTCACTGGCCGACTGGCTGAGAGATACGTGGCCCTTCAACTGAGGGTGTGTGTGTGTGTGTATGAACACACACTGATACTCTCCAACCAATGGCTCCAGTGTTTTCGACCCCTTGGAACAGGAAGTGGTACCTAGCGACTAGATGAAAACACAGGAAGTTCAAACTGCGTTCCTTACATTCCAGTATTGTCTTAGTGTGAGCACACACATACGCACTTCGGGAGGCCGACAGGCATACACACAAAAAGGTGCAAGACAATAGCTGACACACACACACATCGTCGGTTACGAAGACAAACATGTGACATGAAGTGTGTATCCTTAGAACAGCATGTCCAAAGCAAGCCGACATAAGCGCCTAAGGTTCCTTTATTCGCAGCCCGAAAGATCTTAAATACATCATTTTACGGGCCTAATTAAATCTAATCGACTTTCCGGTCCATGCGAATCACGATAAAAAACGGTACACTAAGGCTACGAAGGCTACGTTCACATTGTGGCACAAATCAGGCTGTATGCGAGTCAGATCTGATTCTTTTTCATGCCAGTCTGAACAGCCCAAACCGCATGGATGCTGATCTTTTGCTCCACTTCCATAGGCGCTCCAATATGAGATACTGATCTGATCTGATTTGTTGCAATGCGTCCTGAGTTTGAACATTCAGGTTTTACGTCAAGACAACACACCACCTGTGACACATTCTTGCACTCGAAAAGAACTCCGGGTTTAAAGAGATCGCAAACGAAAATGAGGCAAAGAAAAATTGCTGTGAGCTTGAACACATGACGTGACACGACGTTCCTGTGAGCCGGCGGGTCAGATTAGGAGCACGCTCCGTTCAGACTTCTGTCAGACACAGGTCACATTAAAAACATAATATGGAGAAGCTAATGAAAAAAAAAAAAAAAGCTGCAGTAACTCTGTTCTTTTGTAAATCATAACACACTCACCTGCATGAAACTTTTCCGCACCTTTAACACACCTTTGGTTTCTGACACTCCGTCACACGCTGTTATCTAAAAGAGATAAGAAAATGTCGAATCTGTGCCAGCGGGTGTTTAAATACGTGTGAATTTGACGAAACCAATTAATTTTATGAGCGGTAAAAAAAAAACGGCAGCTGACGTTTTATGTTTAGCTTTATGATCTGGTGATAGTTAACATAACATACATAACATACAGTAAATAGTCCAAAGGTTAATTGTATCATTTTTTTTTTTTTTCATTTTAAAAGAGACATAATGAAGTCAGTATCGGTGAAATGTTTTTTTTTATTTTATTTTTTATTTTTTTTGCCCAAAAGCAAAAGAATGTTCACTCATGAATAAACAATTACAGACATATTCATCATTTACTGTATATAATAACCAGGATTGTGTTGCAGCAATGTTTTCTTTTTTATATCTGAAGTGAGGCATTCATTTAGGCCAAGATTAATTTAGACCTGTTTTTTTTTTTTTTTTTTTTAAATCTAGATTTATTTTGGGATCAGTTTTAATTTAGGTCAAATTTTTTTATTTGGAATAGCATTCGTTTATACTAGTGTTCCACTTTAAGCCATGATTTTGATGACAAATGACTTCTGTTTTTTTTTTTTTTTTTTTAGGATTCGATTATTTTATGATTCTGATTCAGAAGTCATTCAATCCATTATTCTGATTTGGCCAGGCATCATTTAGTCCATGGTCCTATTCAGAGACATTTATTAAATAATTGTTAGTTTTGACACTCCAACACCCCAAATTCACAAGTCAGATAAAAGTCAAAAGTAACAAAGAAAGAAAGAAAGAAATATAAAATATTTATTCATATAATGTAATTATTTATTATTTCATTATTTTTTATTATAATGATAAATTATTGTTTTTATTAATTTATTTATTTAATTATTTATATAAAGTGAATTAAGGACAATTAAGCCCTTGATTTTAATTGCGTCAGGGGTCATTTAGTTGATGTTTCTGTTTGTAATAGGAGTCGGATGCCTCATTTTAAAGCAGAATAAAAGATGATGAAGCCTTACAGAGAGATTTTCTTACGCTGTGGAAGAATAACGCCATGTCAGCTTTTTAATCCCAGGGATTTGTGATCCGGGTGTGGACGGTGGACCTAACAAAAAGCGGTGCGTCACAAATTTGTTCACAAATTTTTAATAATGATGATCTCACAGGTTCCTCACGCGTCTTCTTTCATTCTTAAAACACAAGCCCACTCTTCTTAGAAACACTCAGTTGTTCCTTTTTGCCATTTCCTGCACTTTCTATCTATTATGGTTTTCGAGTATTTATATATATATCACGAGTGCTTAGAATTTCTTAGAAACTTTCCGATCATATATATATATATGCTCATTCATCTATTTACAGTAATTAACTGAGTTTGTAACGCCGCCACATGACTCAGCAGATTCCAGAATGTAACTCAATCATTCACTTGTGTACTTAAGCCATGATTTTATGACTCTGTCTAAATGGTGATTTAATAATCTCCTTTGGTCAAGAGTCAAATTCTGATACACACACACACACACACACACACACACACACATCACTCAGACGAACTGAATAACATCGGGACCGAACTGATAAACACACACACATGCACAAACACTCGACAACCATCTGACAGTTTCTTCACCCCGACAGAACCTGAACTGCTCTTCTGCACAATATTTATCATATAAAAAGCACAAAGTATTTTTCTGCGACTTCAGGAATGTCTAATGCTTACTGTTTCTCCGCCCACTACCTCATCTCATACCTCATTACTACAAAAAGTGCTGTAATGTGTTGCGTTGTTGTGTTTGTCACTCTGCGGCTCTTTGTTTGCACATGTGCACGTGAACTTTGTTGTCTGTTGTATATCGTTGTCTCTTTTTGTATAGGAATAGATAGTTCAAAAAAAATGTAAATCTGTCATATCTGCGCTGGTCAGCTGATTACAGTAGGTCTAGGGTAAGGTAAGTAACCCTAGTTAGCTAGCTAGTTCTGGTGACTTGTGCTGTAAATGTATGTTGCATGTATGTAGCACCTCGGTCCTGGAGGAACGTTGTTTCGTTTCACTGTGTACTGAACCGTACATGGCTGAAGTGACGATAAAAGCCGACTTGACTTGATTTGATTTGACTTGATTTAGCTTGGATAGCATGGATCAGTCTAAACCTGGACCCATTGTGTCCTTGACTCTTTTTGCAGAAAGAGTAATTTTGCCCATGATTCTGTTTGAGCCAGGAATCATGTATCCTGATTTTTGTTTGGGCAAAGAGTCATTTAGCTCATGATTCTGCTTGGGAAAGGAGTCATTTAGCCAATGACTCTATTTCAGCCAAGAGTCCAGCCAGGAGTCATTTTAGCAAATGATTCACTTTGAACTAGGAGTCATTCAGCCTACAGTATGGTTCAAGTTTACCCAGAAGCCATTTGGCGCATGGGTCTGTATGGACGCCTTGGACGCAGATTTATTTAGCTCATGATGACTCTGTACGGACAACATTTCAGTCCCTGGTTTTGTTTGGTCAACAATTTTTTAAATCATTCATTTTTCTCCCTATTGTGTTTTTCCCGAGAGTGATTTCGATCAGGATTCTGTTTGTGTCAGGAGTCATTTAGCCCATGATTCAATTTTAACCAGATGCTATTTGGCACATGGGTCTCCATGCATTGGACGCAGATTTATTTAGCTAGGGATAACTCTGTGTGGACAACATTTCACTAAGTCCTTGATTCAGTTTTTTTTTTTTTATCTCCCTATCGTGTTTTGGCCGAGAGTCATTTAGATCCACATGGACAGAATCGTTTAGAACAATTTTTTCTATTATTATTATTTATGGTCCAGATGTAATTGCTTTAATGATTGTGTTCGCACACAGAGTCGTCCAGCCCATGACTGTGGTTAATGAAATAGTCGTTTTTAAACCCAGGAGTCACTCAGGACTGATTCAGAGTCGTTTGGTCATTTAGTCATTAACTCAGAACAGACCGATTCAGTAACTGACATGACTCAGCACATAATTAAGATCATTCACACAAGTCAGTGTGTTACTCTAAATAACACCCAGCGCTCTCTAATACAGTATGATGGCTCCATTAGCAGTGACGAAACCAACATTAGTGGTTAATGATCAGTGCGTATGGGGGATCTGAGTTATAATGAATGTGTCTGCGCTCTCTCTCTCTCTCTCACACACACACACACACACCACACACACATACACACACAGCCTTAATGATTCTCATCAGTCTCGGTGTGGCTATATAAAGAGCTCCACTCTATCACTACATCCGCCAGAGATAGAGAGGGGAAAAGAACGGGGCAGACGGAGGAAAAGACATGAATTAATACTGCATCCATGCACTAACTTTAGCTCCAAGTGGCCACAGGCAGCACACACACACACACACACACACACACACACACACCTTAGATACAGCTCGGAGCACACACAGGCAAGGTGATGCAGACAGCAGAGAGAGAGAGAGAGAGAGAGAGAGAGAGACAGAGAGAGAGAAATGGAAAGGAGACGGAGACAGACAAGGACAGATGTTGTGATCCGAGACAAACGATGAGAGAAAGCTGACAGACAGAGAGACAGGTAGAGAGAGATAGAGAGCAAAAGAAAGGGAAAGGACGAATGCAGAGGACCGAGACGGTGGAACATGAGAGACAACGTGACACAGACAGAGAAAGAGAGCGAGAGAGAGAGAGATGATCACATGAAGGTGAAATGGAGCGAGGAGGAGAGAAAGGGGTCAGAGCGATAGCGGTGAGAGAGAGAGAGAGAGAGAGAGAGGAGATAAGGCTGTGTGAGAAGCAGGCATGAGGGCACTCTGAGAGGTACGATGAGAGAGAAAGCGAGAGAGGGACAATGTGCTCAGAAGAGATGGACAGACGTGTATATACTGTATGTAGGTAAAAGAAAAAGACGTGGAAGCAGGAACGTTCAGTTAACACACACACACACACACACACACACACACACTTGAAGGTGACACATTTGGCATAGGATCTGCCTCCAGGTGCACAAACACACACACACGCACGCACGTACACACACACACACACACACACACACACACACACACACACACACACACACACAGGATGGAGTTACACACATTGGCACAGAGTCTCTCTTTCTCTCAGATATACAGTACGCAGGTCCATATATAGTTAATCAATCTCAGAAATGCAGATTCATACACACACACACACACACACACACACACACACACACACGCACACGCTGCAGTTCAGTGAGGTCTCACTAAGACTCTTGAATTGCTGTGTGTGTGTGTGTGTGTGTGTGTGTGTGTGTGTGTGTGTGTGTGTGTGTGTGTGTGTGTGTGTGTTTGTGTGTGTGCATCTGAATGTCTGGGACTTGGATGTTTTTATTTACAGTATTTGATTCACTTATTTGTCTATTTGAGTGCTCAGAACTTTTCCACACCAGGACTAAACTGTTTAGTGACCAAAAAGAAAGTGTTGTGCTGCCCTCTAGTGGCCACTCTTTCTGTGTTTCTGTTAGATTACTCACTCTCTCAATGTCAGTATTTGCCACTTTATCTTGTACAAAGGTTCACAGGGGGCCTGGGGCTTATCCAAGGAGACAGGGAACTAGTGGGGCAGAGGGGGGGCTGGGGTGACACTACACCCTGGAGCGGGTGCCAATCCATCACAAGATGCACACACACACACACACACACACTACGGGCAGTTTGAGAACGCCGATTAGCGTCCATGAGGAACTTTTTCCCCTCACTAACATACATTATATAAAATGCAGGTTGACCTTCCCTGGTATCCATGCAAACTGTTAATATTAATATATGAGCTAGAAATTATGAGCCAAGTCAGGCGCAAACAGTGGAAACACATATTTAGAATAAACAAACCACATTTCTTTCTTTTGTGCGTCAAATTACAAGTTCATTCATATTTATGTACGGATTCTGTAAAATGTAGGGTTTAATGTAGGATTTGATATATTAATTACGTGACTTTTATTAGAGCGTTTTCCACAACTGCCACCTAGTGGTTATTATTAGAAACTACAAACCACTAATGGATTTTTTTAAATATGTGCTAGGGTTTTTATATATGCTGTATAATCAACATATTGAATGTAATTTCTTTGGCTTATATTTGTATTATAGTGCACACAAGTGAAAACACAAAACTCTGAATCCCCCTAATTTAAGAAACTCAACAGATCCACTGTCTTTGCGTGCGTGTGTGCGTGTGTGTGTGTGTGAAACAGGAGAGCAGGTATCATGTTCACTCACACCACGTGGGAAGTCAGTTGTACGTTCTACAGCACACACACTCCTCAGCACAGGCGAACGCCTCCTGCGCGTAAACCTGGAGGAGCAAATAGTAGCGTGAACATCTGTGAAAGAACACACTTGCCTGGCCTGTCGACATTTCTGTGCATAGTTCGACCCCGTTTGAGAGCAGGCATGGTGTTGATCTGGTTTTACACACACACACACACACACACACACACACACACACACACACACACACACGTATATAGAGAATATCTTATACTTTCATATACTTTAGATTCATTATAGGTGCATTTAAATAGTTCAAGCCTTTTTTTTTTTTAGATTACATAAACGATTACACAAATTACACAAAAAAAAATTATGTCTTATAGCTCAGGAAAATCAAATATCCAGTATCTCAAAATATTAGAATATTTCAGTTTGAAGTTTGAGTAAATTACTCTCAAGTCTATTTGAGTACATGCATGGGGAAGACTGCTGAGTTGACAGTTATCTAGAAGATGATCACTGACACCCTGCACAAGGAGTGTAAGCAACAGAAGGTGTTGTACTGAAGTGCCTCATATACAATCTATGGGCTGTTGTCAAGAAAGAGCTGTAAATTACCCCACCAGCTGAAGGCTGATATCAAAGCAACCTGGTCGTCAATACTGCACCAGCCGTGCCACAATAATGATAAAGGAGGCGTGACCAAATAAGCCATAACCATTGAAATGAAAACAAAGAGGCTTGAAATATTTTACTTTACATACAATAAATCTAGACTATATAAGAGTTTGATTTTTCAAATAATTTACAAACTTTTTATGACATTAAAATTTTTCAAGATGCACTTAAACTCTATGAATATAATAAGCGTAGTTGAGTGGTCCAATAAACCGGTTTGGTCCAGTCTGAAGGATAGCCTGCATACTTTGGCTGCTTACACTACAGCACAGATGAGCTACAGTAGCTAACGGACGGCAGAGTGCAGAGAAGCTTCTTCCATGACATACACAGTCGCACCCGACGGGAAACTGAGCATCTCTGCGAACTCCTGTGGATAGACAACGCGAATGCAAACCAAACTGGAACAATGTTGCATATAAACGTCATGGTTTGTTAAAAACCTAAACACACTTGTGACACATCACTGACGATTCCTTAATACATTTAGCATCTGATCCTAAGTATAATTCAGGCTGTAATTATTTTCTTAGTAATTTATCATCATATTTGAGGTAAATGCTGATATTTCTGATAGTTTGGTTTTTGGTACTGTTACTTTACCTTTACACCGTCCATATTAATCATATAAGAGCTCGATGCTAGCCAGCTTTGCTAATTTATCATTTAGAATAGTCTAGCGGGTCACTTAGCACCTGATGCCATATGTACAGTAATTACAGAGTAATGTTAGTGGATGCTAATAATTTAGCGTACGATTCCTTATCGTGCTCTTCCTTGTTTCTCCCCTCACTATGCTTGCCATGTGCTAGCTAGCTAGCTTTGCTCATTATCCTCCCTTCAAAGTTGCCTAGCAAAAGTGTTCACTTAGCAGCCCATGCTAAAATTCTTAGCTAGCTTTATGCTTATCTCTCATTTAGATGTGAATAACAATAGTGTTCAGTTAGCAGCTGATGCTATATTTAATAGCAATGTTTATTTTCACATTTTATCCCTAAAGGAGACTTTTTGCTCACAAATTAGCATCACACCTGAGGTAAAAAGTAAATCCTTGATGGTTGTTTCTTATGTCAATATGCTTTTAAATTGCTTCTATAATGCTCCAGACTAATAGCTAGCTTTAATACTAAGCATAATTACAGAATGGTTTTACAATTAGGAATGTTTTTGCTGAGAAAAATATTAATATTTCTGACTTTTTTTTATTTTTATTTTTAACTTAATTCTACTGGGTCACTGTGCTTTTACATTGTCCATGGAAATTATCCAAAAGCTCCAGGTTAGCTAGCTACAGTATGCTCATTTTCTTATAGATAGATTAGCATTGCAACAGTTAGCAGCCGAGGTTAAGAGTCATTTTAGTGACACCAGGGATTTTTCTCTTAGTAAATGACCATGACACTGTGGAAACATGGTGTTTATTCTTTTCACAGATTTTATTTTTCTGTTACAAAGCTAGCAATAACTAGCTAATTTATTCATTTATCCTTAATTCCCAGTTGGCTAGCAACACTTCTCACAAAGCTGAAAGGCATTTCTTTATTATGCTGCCAGAATTGTTCAATGAGGATTTTTCTCCTCATATTTTCTCTCTTTAAAAAAAAAATAAATAAAAAAATTAATTCATTATTCTCTTATCATCTGCCATATGCACTTTACCTCACACTCCCCATCACACACACACTAGAGTTTAAACCGGCCACCTAACACATGCGCACATTAAACATTCTTATATACAATAAAAAAAAAAAAAAACATGTGAAAACATAAAAAACATAAAACATTTAAAAAAAAAAAAAAAACAATGTAAAAACACATGTGCATTTCCTCCCTGCATAATAAAAACCGCCGGGCTTGTTCGCTTGGCTCCCAGCAGTTACATTTATTATCTTCTTATGATAAGCTGAACACTTTTCTGTTGCACCACTTGGTGGCCTACTAGAACAGACTTTTTAAAATCAAGATATAAAATGACCACATGACTAAATGATAGAACGATATAACAGTGCACGGTGAGTTTTCCAAACCTGCTATTGACAATTGTTTTAGTTAAAGTAATACTAAAAAAGAAATACAGAAAAGCAATTAGATGTTATGTCACACCATCGTTCGTCTAGTCTTTTCTTCTGGATCATGAACGGACTCCTGCTGTCGCCCTGTCTCGGATCACAGCTTAAAAAAACGATCACAGTTTCAGTTCAGTCCAATTTGGTAGGAAAAACAAAATATAAATAAATACACGCACACACAGCCTATTTAGAACAGCTTCCATAAGATTATTGAGATTATTTTAAAAAGTTTGAACTCCATTTCCCATGATTCCTAGCCAATGAAATGCGAATGCCACAACCACAAGCAGGGTATCTCTTTCAATTGAACACTCCTGATTTCAATGCAAAGTCTCTGCTCTTCAAATATCATAGTTATTCTTGCAAAGCCACGTGAATTATTCGAACTTCTTCCAGAGTTATCAACTTTGATTGGATCGCCATCTGACTTCACAGAACTCGAACAGGCGAATGAATATCTAGAGTCAGCACTTCGTTATGGCTTAGATAATGTCGCTCCAGTTAAAAGGAAAATGATTCGAGATAAGAAACTCGCTCCTTGGTATAATGACCACACACGTGCTTTAAAACAAACCGCTCGCAAATTCGAACGTAAATGGCGCCAAACTAAATTGATAGTATTCAAAATAGCTTGGAAGGAGAGCATCCTGAACTATAAAAAAGCTCTCAGTGATGCTAGATCAACATATTTCTCCACTCTAATAGAAAATAACAAAAACAACCCGAGATTTTTATTTAATACCGTAGCTAAATTAACTAAAAACAAGACCACTGCAGAAATCTCCACAACATCATCATGCAGTAGTGAGGATTTCATGAACTTCTTCAATAATAAAATCATAAATATTAGGCAAAAAATTCAGGCTTTGAAACCAGACAATTTAAATAATTCAGATGATCTAACCACATCACATCAGAAGTTAGAACACTTTACTCCCCTTGAAGCGAGGGAACTAATTTCACTCATCTCTTCTTCAAAATCATCAACCTGTATATTAGATCCTATACCGACACATTTTCTCAAGCAGATAGTACCAGCAATAATAGACCCCCTGTTGAAAGTAATTAACTGTTCACTCAGTAGTGGGTACGTCCCCAAATCCTTTAAATTAGCCGTTATTAAACCGCTAATCAAGAAACCTGACCTTGACCCCTGTCTGCTTTCTAATTACAGGCCGATATCAAACCTTCCGTTTATCTCCAAGATTTTGGAAAAGGTAGTATCACAGCAGCTATGTTCACATCTACACAGAAATAGCATAAATGAAGTGTATCAGTCAGGATTTAGGCCTCATCACAGCACAGAGACAGCACTTGTTAAAGTAGTAAACAACCTCCTATGGGCCCCTGATCAGGGTTGCGTCACTATACTTGTGTTACTGGACCTCAGTGCAGCTTTTGACACCATTGATAGTATTCTCCTTCACAGATTAGAAAAGGTAGTAGGAATTAAGGGAACTGCCCTCTTGTGGCTCAGATCCTATTTGACTGATCGTTATCAGTTTGTAGATTTAGATGGTGACCATTCCTCATGTTCTCAAGTGGAGTTTGGTGTTCCACAGGGCTCAGTTTTAGGCCCACTGCTTTTTTCCCTTTACATGCTTCCTCTGTGCAACATAATTCGTAAACATGGTATTAGTTTTCATTGTTATGCTGATGACACACAATTACATGTCTCAGCAAAAGCAGATGAGAAAAAACAGTTTGCTAAAATTGAGCAGTGTGTGCAGGACATACGAGATTGGATGTTAATTAATTTTCTTCTGCTTAATCCTGATAAGACAGAAGTTCTAGTCATAGGACCACAAGCAGCTAGAAGTAAGCTTTCACACTGTAACTTTAGATGGCCTTTCTGTTCCATCAAGTGCAACAGTAAAAGACCTCGGTGTGATTATAGATTCCAGCCTTTCGTTTGAAGCTCATGTAGATAATATCACCAGGATAGCTTTCTTTCACCTTAGAAATATTGCCAAGATAAGAAACATATTGCCACTAAATGATGCAGAAAGACTAGTTCATGCTGTTATCACCTCTAGGTTGGACTATTGTAACGCCTTACTGTCTGGCTGTTCAACTAGGTGTGTAAACAAGCTTCAGTTAGTACAGAATGCAGCAGCGAGAGTCCTCACTAGAACCAGAAGATACGAGCACATCACCCCTATCTTATCTACACTGCATTGGCTCCCTGTGAAATTTCGCATCGATTTCAAGATACTACTTTTGACATTTAAAGCACTAAATGGTCTCGCGCCGCAGTATTTGAGTGAACTGTTAGTGTCTTACGATCCGCCACGCCTACTTCGATCAAAGGATGCAGGCTGCCTGTCAGTACCACGTATTATTAAAACTACAGCAGGGGGCGGAGCTTTTTCTTACAAAGCCCCAAAGTTATGGAATAGTCTTCCTGTTAATGTTCGGGACTCAGACACAGTCTCAGTGTTTAAGTCTAGGCTAAAAACTTATTTATTTAGCCAAGCATTTTTGTAAATAGATTAACCTTAGTTAAAGGAGCAGATCTGGGGGACTCATGGACTGTCGAGCTATACATGTTCGCTCCTGAGTTGCCAGTGATCCAGACCCCTCTGCCCTCTGGAGCCGTCTAACCGGTCCTGGAGTCCTGCTTCTGGTTGGAGATCTTGTCGCATGGATGCCCCGTGTGGTCTGCCTGGATGCGCTTGGTGGCTGGGGATGGTTTCCATGAAGACTGTCCTATCATCGATTGATGCTCTGGGGACCTGTGACTTCAGTTGTTCGATAGCTCAGGACTGGAATCTCCTACAGTCTACCTGAGCCTCCGGGAACAAACTGGACTCCTTTTAATTTAAATTTTAACACATCTCCTGTTACACTGAACTTCCAGTACACATTATTATGCTGATCATTCTCTGCTATCCGTTATCACCCAGATGAGGGTTAGGGTTGGGTTCCCTGTTGAGTCTGGTTCCTCTCAAGGTTTCTTCCTATTACCATCTCAGGGAGTTTTTCCTTGCCACAGTCGCCCTTGGCTTGCTCATCAGGGACAATCTTATCATTTTGATTCATACACATTGCATACAAACTTATTTGTGTTAGTTCCAACCGAGCAATATGATTGGACAAGGCTCATTCCATGATTTGTGGTCCAAAGGGGCAGTGGTGGCTCTAACGGTTAAGCCCGTGGGTTACTTGTTTACTGATCGGAAGTTCTGGGGTTTGAGTCCCATCTCTTCCAAGTTGTCACTGTTGAGCGCTTAACCCTATCTGCTACAGGGCTGCTGTAACCTGGATGACCCTGCACTCTTACCCCAGCTTTCTTAATGGAACATGCAAAGAAATAATTTTACTGTGCTGTAAGATACATGTGACAATAATTGAATATATATATATATATGTGGGTGGCACGGTGGTGTAGTGGTTAGCACTGTCGCCTTGCACCGCCAGGGTCCGGGTTCGATTCCCGTCTCTGTGTGCATGGAGTTTGCATGTTCTCCCCGTGCTTGGTGGGTTTCCTCCGGGTACTCCGGTTTCCTCCCACAGTCCAAAGACATGTAGGTTAGGCTAATTGACATTCCCAAATTGCCCGTAGTGTGTGAATGAGTTTGTGTGTATGTCTGTGTGCCCTGCGATGGATTGGCACCCTGTCCAGGGTGTACCCTGCCATGTGCCCTAAGTCTCCTGGGATTGTCTCCAGGCCCCCGTGACCCTGAATACAGGATTAAGCGGTATAGATGATGAGTGAGTGAGTATATATATATGTACATGATAAGAGTATTGGGACGTTTAACTATATGCATCACATAGTAATATTCACATAGTTTATTAAACTAACTGTCGGTCACAGCATGGGTGAATGTAGGTCTGTACGGTCCGCAGAAATGAGGAGAGAGCAGCTACTTGAACCATCTATTTCCTTTTATTTACTGTATGGCTACAAAGCTAACTACTGTAATTATTAACACAAGGCTGAATCTCAAATCTCTCTCTAACTCCTGATCAAAGGGCACTACTTGATACTTGGCACTACATTGGCACTACACCCTACATAGTGCACACCCTTCCCATTTAACACTATTAGGGATTTAATCCTAGAACCCAGAAATTAACTGAGCTGATTGTCTAAAGTGGACTAAGTGGAAATATGAAGTAAATCTGGTAAGTTTCTCAGTACTGCCCACCACCTCTATGATTTATTCTCTTCACCTTTTTGGCTACAGAGTACCAGTAAGAATTTTAAACTTCAGTACTTTCTACAGTTAATTGCAACTGTTGCTCGCTAACTGTCGGTCGCCAGCTCTGCCAGGGGTGGAAGAATATGCATTAGCAGGGATAATTAAATGGTTAAATGAAGAAACAAATCATTATCTGTTGATAAAAAAAAAATGGTGTTTGTGGAACCACTGTATGAAAGCAGTATCACACTCAAGGTGGTGTTTTTGTACTGAATATCAACACTCGAGTGTCTACGAGAGCATCACAGCCGTGCTGAAATTCAGTACAAAAACGCCACCTTGCGTGTGATATTGCTTCATTTTACGTAAATAAAAACCATCAAATTATTATAGTAAAATGACAAATTTGTAATATAGTGAGTGTCAGGCAGCAGTGTAGGTGTCATTAGTGAGGACACATTGCAACGGATTCTCATATTTGGTTCTAACGAGATGCTGATTGGATTTTTTTTTTTTACTTGCATGGCGGCTTTGTATTTCCTGCCTCATTCAATCCTGTTTGTAATTTTTCTGATTCTTTTGATTTGTTTGCCCTGGTTTTGCTAAATAACCTGAACCCTGCTCATGAGTCAGACTTGAGTGCGTCCCTGACAAACCTCGTCAGCTCTCACGTCACGTCTCGTATATTATTTCGTAATATAAAACCATGAAGGGCAATTCCTAAATCCTGTAATTTAAAGAGAAGGGAGGGACAGAGATGTGAAAGAGGAAGTCAGATGGGTTTTTGTGTCAGTGTGACACCAGAAGGCGATTTGACCATTAAGATCAATGTTGTGCTAAGCTAGGGCAGTAAGTTTTAAACTAAAGTACATTATTCAGCAAGATAGTACACTCTCTGACTCAGTAAAACCTGAATTTATGTATTTAAAGTCTTTTACTAGTTCCACAAAGTACATAGAAATATAACTAGGCTTTTACACACAGCTAGAACAAGCTAGTTCCCATCTAGTTACCTAGCTAGCTAGCTACATTTGGTGTTTTAAAAAGCCTAGCCGACTAGCTAGCTACTGTAACACGTTACATTTACTGTAAAAAATAAATAAATAAATAAATAAATAAATAAAAGATAGGTAGGATTTAACTTTACAAAAATTAAAACAACAATTAAAACAAGAAGCTTGGCGATAATATTTTTTCTGGTGGTTCTGTTAACAATAGTGTACGTGCAATACTCACAATCCGAGCTGAAGCTCTCAGGTTAAAGGTCACAGCCGGTGAGGAGGGTTTAGTGATGAGCCAAACGTGTGTCCAGTCTTCTGTGATGTTTAATACACTGTAAGGCAGTTAGCGTCTTTTAGTTTAGGACTGACAGGCTAACATTGCTTACAAGTTTAAAAAAGCATCCAGTTTAGCATCATGAATGTAACGCCATTTTTTCACATAAGGGTAACGTTCAGCAAGCTAGCTGAGCTGGACTAACTGCTGCAGACAAGGAAGCTAGGTCAGATTTATTTATGTATTTTATGCTAATTCAAGTGATGTCATATAATAAAGCTCCACCCCTAGTCAGTCACCAAAATGGTTTATTGCTTCTTTTTTTCCCCCCCAATTCCTCCCCGTCACTAGGGGGCTCCACATTAAGGCTACTACTACCACTCAGCCAGGAGGGCCGAAGACTATCACATGTTTCCTCCGAACCACGTGACGCCAGCCCACCGCATCTTTTCGAACTGCTCGCTCGCGCACCGTTAGGGGCGGAGTAACACACTCGGAGGACGGCGCTATCCGCTCCCTCCGCTTGCGTGGGCCGTGATTAATGTGGGAGCACTAAGTACCTCTCATCCCTGCCCTCTGAGAGAGCTCGGCCAATCAGCTCTCTCTAGACCTCCGGCTGCGAGAGGTTACAGCATCACCCGGGAATCGAACTCGCGAGAACTTTACCACTGCGCCACTTGGAGGCCCAACTTAACTATTGCTTCATTGCCCATATCTAAAATGTACATTTCTATTGCATTTAAGTACTTTCATCCGGAATAACGTTGTATTCGATGCCTGAAAAGCTACAAAACACACACACACACACACACACTTGTTGCATCTCATCTGTTTGCGTCAAGGTGAAGAAGAGACGGATGAAGAAGAAGCTACAGCAGATACTGCATGTGTCAAGTACGTATCGTTACGACAGTCAGGTGTGTGTATGCGTGTGTGTTGTTTGACAATCCACTGTTCATGGGAAGATTTATGCACATAATCACCACCTCTTTAAATCGTAAACATTAACACGAGTACCGCTAACAGACCAATGTTTGGAATTTTTTTTACTGTAAATCGAATATATATAATTCCACCACTGTTCAGCGTTTAATATGTCAGCGATTAAATGATTAAAACACGCCGTAAAGAAGAATAATAGAGGAGGGAAAGACCTACAACAATAACACTCTAGAGTTTCTGAGATGAGATTGAGGTCATTAATATGAACCCAAAGTTGTTGCGTGCATTTTCCTTCTTCATATTTTATCGGAGTAAAGTTCGTTGTGAGATGCAAAACAAAACAAAAAAAAAAACAATTAAGTGAGATGAATGAATACAGTCAGAAGCAAGCGCGAAGCTCGGACACCAGACATAGAGGACGAACGCCGTCGCCGGGGACAAAATGTGCGTCTTCAGCCGTCTCCACACAAACTCAGTGGATTAAGTTTAAAAAAATGAGCAGATGTACATTCAGGCCTGGAGAGCCATTACAGGAGATCGTTGGGCCGAAGATACGGACTTCATTTAATACTTAGCAACAAATATTCCGTTTAATAAAAGAGCAATGTGTTTTTCTGTGTAGCTGCAGTATATAAAATCATCACACGCACGCATAAAGACACACACACACACACATATTTTACTGGTCATGTTGACACTGAACGTTACATTTTGCAGGCTCGTCCAATTTAAAAACTCCCTTTCCAGGGGACGTTAATACGGCAATAAATGTATTCAAATAAAGTTTTATCCTTATCTCAGGTTTGAGCAAATAACATCCTGTTGACATTTTATTCCCAGTAGTGCATTTGCTGAGCAATAACAGTGTACGTGAAGTGTGTCTTGCTATTTATTGCTGTTACTGAAGCACAGATTGAATGAGATGAAAGCTGAGGCTCTCTCGCGCTCACTGTCTGTGTAGCACTTACAGTATCCTGTACAGGGCTGAGGGAAGATCGGAGTCTTTCCCTATCCCAGAGGACTCAAGGCACAAGGTGGGCTAGTAGCGAAAAGCGGTGATGTTGAATGGAAAAAAAAATTTTTACTATAAAAAAAAAATTTTTACTATATAAGATGCGTCGGTGTACAAGTCTCATTTCTTTTTTCTTTATGTCACAAGCGCCAATTGCATCTTAACTATCCGGGAAACAGTACAATACAGTTAGTTATTAAAGTACAGTATAAATTACATCTACATCTACAGTAGGCATTTGGCAGACACCCTTATCCAGAGCAACTTACATTTTTATCTCATTACATCTGAGCAATTGAGGGTTAAGGGCCTTGCTCAAGGGCCCAACAGTGGCAACTTGTCGGTTGTGAGGATTGAACCTGGGATCTTCTGAACCGTAGTCCAAATGCCTTAACCACTGAGCTACCCCTGCCCTGTAGGCCAGGCTTAACAACAAGCGTTAAGAAAAGACATTAAGAAAAAGTTCACATCTGCATCACTGAATCCGCTGAACTCTTTATCCTCCGTTCCAATGTTAAACAAATCTGACGGGTTGTCGTCAGATCCACATCAGTTCACCATCAGTTCCAAATACAGTGGAACCTCGGATTGCGAGTAACCTGGTTTACGAGTGTTCCGCAAACCGAGCAAAGATTTTTAATTCATTTTTAATCGGAAACCGAGCAAGTATTAGTTTACGAGCGCCGAGTATCATGTATCGCGCATGCGACTCTTATTTTGACACCGAGCGTCACTCTCTCACTCTCTCCCCCCCCCACCCCCCCTCCCCCCACGGCTTCCCAAACACACAGAAACTCTGCTCGTCTCTTATGCGTGTGCACGCGTAATTTGACACTGACACACACGCACAGACGCTCTCTCGCCTTTTCACCCCCTCCCCCGGCTTCACAAACATACAGAAACTCTGTGCTCTGTCGCGATTCTTTTCAAAGGTAAGGTGCTGGTTCATTTGGTTTTGTTTTTTGTTTTACTTTACAGCAGTGATTCCCTTAGCATGCGCTCACACCATGTCAGAGAGATTTCTTTTTTCCCTGTTAAAACGGTGTTTCCGTGTTTGTGTGTATGTCCATTTGTTGTGAAACTTAAGTGATTCTGTTAGTATGCGCTCATGCCAGTCTCAGAGAGATTTCTTTTTTTCCTGTTAAATCGGTGTTTCCGTTTTGTGTGTGTGTGTGTTTGTTGTGAATCTTAAAAAGCGAGGTGGAGTGAGGGAGGAGGAGTGTTACTGTGTAAAACAAGGCGAGGGAAGGGGCTAATTCCACACACACACACACACACACACACACACACACACACACACACACACGGCGCCTGCGCGCACCAACGGAAACACTTATCTGTCAGGATTTATTTGTACTTTTTTTTTTAAGGTAAAGTGTAGATTAATTTGTTTTATTTTCATTTTATAGATTGTATTAATTATTTTTTATGTATTTATTTTTTGGGGCTGTGGAACGAATAATTTGAGTTTTCATTATTTCTTATGGGAAATGATGATTTGGTTTACGAGTGTTTTGGGACAGGAGCCCACTTCTGGAACGAATTATACTCGTAATCCAAGGTTTCGCTGTATTCCAGACTCTCTAGAGGATGGTGTGAGTCACCACCGAATTCCATGCAGTGTCGATCCGTCCCATAACATCCTGAAAAGTGTGACGCATGACGCGTCCTACCTGTTATCATGAATCTGTGTTCCCCATCCACCACCCGCTTCTCCCACAGACGACGTAACGCAGCATTAAAACACCAGTTAACAGCAACATCGAGTGGTTGCACCAGCTTATTCGTCCCTCCAGGGTTATAGTGGGTATAGAGTTGAAGTCTTTGACTTGCTGTTTGATTGGTGGAGTCGCATGCTGTCCATCATAAGTAAGACTTTAAAGAATCTATCAAGACGTTTAGAATAGCACTTTGCTACAGTAGCTACAGTAAAAATTCATCATTTCTTCATCTACAGTATTCGCACTGTCTCGTTTACAGTCACGATAACGAAGGATGAGAGTTCAGTCTTTGACACGGTCTTACGATAAAGAAAATGGGTGTGGGTGGCAATTTCGTGCCGCCTCGACCGCAGGCTATTACAGTTGTAAAGTGTGACTTCTCATGACCAGAGTTATAGTTCACTTTTACTTCTTTGTTGTTGTTTGTATCCTGTCACGAGGTCACCACAGCAGCCCGTCACAGGTTTCACACCAGATTCCCTTCCAGACACAACCCTCCCATTTTATCCGGGCCTGGCACCGGCACTGGCTGGGGTTTGGGACATTGGCTGGGAATTGAATCCAGGCCTTCCACATGACACATGAAACCTCTACCACTGAGCCACCAATGCCCCAATTTACTTCCACCTCTTTGGCTTGACAATAAGATTTTTCAGTTGAGTCACCAGTGCCATCTAGTGGCAACATGTCAGTAAATTCACACATGCTGTATAAGCTGCACGGCCAGCTAGATGAAGAACAACAGCATGTCCGGAAAATGCGGTAATTTATACATACTGTACTTGACGGCAGGAAATGGCACGATGCTACCACCACCATGCTTCTCAGTTTGGAAATGAACCAGTGGCCAGATCAGACCAAGTAAGGTCTTGATACTTGGTCTTGATTACAATGCGTCCTATAAGCTTTTTATTATACAGTACGTACGTCACACTGTGCATGATTGATGGACGTGTTCAGGTTGGGTTTTCAGTCTGCTTGTGGTTCCAAAGCTTCATCCATTTCACAGCGATGTAACCCAGCACGCTCCTGAGAACACTTCAAGTTGAATGGCTTTGTATTATTTCCCAGAGGCAATCTGGTCCTGAGCAGAGAACACTTCTTGGACTTCATGGTCATGTGGTCTGTGCTCTGACACATTTAACGCGTTCCATACGCGCACTTACTGATGCTACTGTTCACGAATCCTCCGCCTACTACGATCCGCACTGAGAAGCAAGCACCAAGTAGTCGATAAAACTTTACTGGTTGTGTTAATGCTAATTTCAGCTGCGCGCAGGGTTGTAAACGAAACTTCAGGACCAAACTGTCAGTAACGTACCTTCTTGTTGGAAATTAAATCTGCTGATTGTTAGATTACTAACAAGTGGGAAAACGATAATGAGGCTAATAAAGAGTTATAACAGCGCTGTGTAGTGCAACACTCACATCATACCCATGTGGACAAATCAAGCAGTTTATTCGATTTATTATAACTTATATATAATATAATGTTATTAACACAATATAAGAGTTTTTTAAACTGTAGTAATGCGATTACAAAATCTCAATATAGCAATTTATATATTTTATTTGCGTAAGTAACAATTTATTAAACATATTTTGTAAGCAATCTCGCATTTTTTTACACATCATACATTAGTGTGTGTGTGTGTGTGTGTGTGTGTCCACATGCTCTGTGGCAGAAGATAAACAGGAGAAGTTTCTACAGGGTAAATATTCCACGTACAGGAACTGAAATGGAGAAGTTTACAACAAGTGTGGGCATCTGCAACACACACACGCACACACACGATAGCAATAACTTTCAATAATAACACTGTAATATGCGGTTATGTCTATGCGCACGCCTCACAGCAGACGGAGAGCACGCAGCGCCCGTGAAATGCTTTTCAGTGTTCCCATACGCTCTTCTGTGACATACTGTACGGAACCAAACCCCTGCCCGGGTTCCGGCACCGTCCCTGACACGGCCCCGTTCCACTCTGCCTGGATTTTAAGGCTGTTCCAATTCTTCTGTGAAACTGGCTAAAGCCGGAGGGAACCAGTGAAGGGAACAGAGAGGGAGTTTAACGTGTTTAAATGTGCTGTAATGCTTCAGAAATCGAACAATTGTTACAGGCTTTTGTGCACTTATTTCTTTTTAAGCATGTCCTGTTGCTAGGCAACTGGGAACAGAATCGCTGAGCTAGTCACGCTAGCTAGAAAAATATGGTGACCTTCATTCATAGGTGATGTGATCACACACACACACACACATTTTAGCACTCGGTGTTGTACACAGACAAATTGTTGGAATGCGTGACACACAGTTCCCATGGATACTGGTTGACGGGCCTCTTGACATTTGACCCTTGGCGTTTGCTCTCTTGCACCATGAGGGCCACGTCCTCGTCGTCCAGGATGCGCACCAGGTCTCCGTCAGGGTCGCGGTAGTTCAGTGCGATGTCCTCGACCTGAAACACCTCTCTGTGAGAGAGAGAGAGAGAGAGAGAGAGAGAGAGAGAATCCACGGGACTTCAGAGTTAATAATCTTTGAACGAGCGTTGCAGTTTCATTTGTTGCACGGCATCATGGGAGAAATAACGAGAACCCTAATGAGGAAATAAACGAACAAATGAACAATTTACAGTGAAATGAAGGGTAGTGAAGGGTGAAAAACAAATTAGAGAGAGAGAGACGTCTTGGAATTTAATTGGCGGAATTTATCCAGACGTGTGTGTGTGTGTGTGTGTGTGTGTGTGTGTGTGTGTGTGTGTGTGTGTGTTAACTTGCCTCATGCGTGCTAGGAGGTCGGAGTATGACGGCTGGATGGAGAGGTCTTCTTCTACACACACATCCCTGCCCACCGAAACACACACACACACACACACACACACACACACACATACACACAATTATAATTTTTACTTTGATTAGGTCAGGTTAAAAAACAGAACTGGTGTTTGAGATTAAATGTGAAGAGATTTTGCAAGCAGCCCCGAGTGCATCCAGCCTGCGTGTACTTTATTATTACGGGATTATGGGATGTTTGCGTCGCTGACCTTTCGTCCACACCCCCGGGGTTCATCATACAGCAGTGCAGGCAGCTGTAAGCACCTGGGCCGGATTTTTTCTTCGAAGCTCCGCCCTCTTCATCCGAGTCGCTCTCAGGTAGAGGCTTAATGATCTTCACAAACGACTCCGGGAAAATGCCGATCCTGTCTTTAACTGTCCCCTGAGAGCGAGGCAAGGCAAGTTTGGTTCTATAGCACATTTCATACACAATGGTAATTCAAAGTGCTTTACATAAAAGAGAAGAAAATAATGACAAAATGAAGTGGAAAATAATGGCAATAAAAATGTAATAATAATAACTTTTAAAACTAATTAAAATTTGATTTAAAATCAAAATAAAACAGTGAAAAATATTAGATAAACATAAATAATAATAATGCAGTCAGTTCGGACGTCGCACAGCGCTCAATCAGCAAATGCACAGCTAAACAGAGGAGTTTGAAGTTGAGATTTAAATGTGACTAATGTTTTTGCACATCTGATCTCTTCTGGAAGTCGGTTCCAACTGCGGGCGGCATAATACATATTACATACATAATAATCCACCCTGCTGGTGAGAAAGGCATGGACAGGTTTCTCCAAGTCGTGACTGGAGACAAAACGTCTAATTCTTGCAATGTTTTTGAGATGATAGTATGCTGATTTAGTTACTGCTTTGACATGACTACTGAAACTAAGGTCTGTCTCCAGACTCACATCAAGATTCTTAACTTGATTTTTTAGTTGTTTGACCCCTAGAGTGACGGTTTGCATTCACCTTCAGAGCTTCATCTTTGTTTCCAAATGCAATGACTTCAGTTTTCTCCTTGTTTAACTGAAGAAAACTTTGGCACATCCAACTGTTCATTTCATCATTGCATTGGCAGAGGGAGTCTATTTGGAGATGAGGCTAGGTGAAGCTGGGTATCATCAGCATAGCTGTGATGGGCAATTTGGTTCTTTCTCATTGTCTGACTTAGTGGGAGCATATACAGGCTAAACAGGAGCGGTGCAAGAATTGAGCCTTGTGGGACTCCGCATGTCATGGACGTCCACTTAGACTTGTGCTCTCCTATACTAACATAATAACCTCTCCCTTCTAAGTATGACCTGAAGCATTTGAGTACCATCCCGGAAAGCCCGACCCAGTTTTCCAGTCTTTCTATTAGTATGTTATGATCGACAGTGTCAAACGCAGCGCTAAGATCTAGCAGTACCAACTCTGATATTTTGTGTCAGAATTTAAACGAATATCATGAGCGCTGTCTCTACTGTGATGTGCTCGGAAGCCAGATTGAAAACTGTCCAGGTATCCATTTGAGTTTAAGTGGTTGTTCACCTGATACAAAACAACCTTTTCTATAATCTTGCCTATAAAAGAAAGGTTTGATATTGGTCTGTAGTTATTTAATATGGAATTATCAAGATTATTCTTGATATAGCGAGAGAGAGAGAGAGAGAGAGAGAGAGGGAGAGAGAGAGGGAGAGAGAGAAACAGACAGACTTGTAAAGAGACACAAAAACACTTTATGAGATGAGAGAAAGAGGGAGACAGGGTATATGAAAGAGAGAGAGAGAGAGAGAGAGAGAGAGAGAGAGACAGACTTGTAAAGAGACACAAAAACACTTTATGAGATGAGAGAGAGATAGAGAGAAAGAGGGAGACAGGGTATATGAAAGAGAGAGAGAGAGAGAGAGAGTGACAGAACAAGAAAGGTGTAGGGAAAAAGAATAAGACACACGAGAGATATAAAGACACCCAAAGTATAAGAGAGAAGGAGAAATCAGATGGAAAGGGATAAAGAGGAAGAGACTGAAAAGAAATGGAGAGAGAAAGAAAATGTAGAGATAAAGGGAGAGGCAGTGAGAAATATGTAAAGAGTAAGAGGGAGACAAAGTGTATGAGAGGGACACATGGTGAGACAGAGGAAGACACAAAAAGAAACAAAAACAGTGCATGAGATAAGTGAGATGTAGAGAGAAAGAGGGAGACATGGTATAAGGGAGAGAGCGAGAGAGAGATGTAGAGAAAGAGAACAAGATATATAAAGAGAGAGACACATAGTATGAGAAAATCACATGCAGACGGGATGGAAGAGGGATAAAGAAAAAGCAAACATCTAGAGAGTAAGTGACAGAGGCAGATAGAGAGATAGAGATAAAGTTAGAGACAGTAAGAGAAATGTAAAGAGAAAGAGGGATGAGAGAGAGAGACACAGTGAGACAGACAAAGAGAGAGGGAGCAAGAGACGTAAGGAGAAAGAGGCAGAATGAAAGAGAAAGAGAGAGACAACAAGAGGATGTGGAGAGAGAGACAGTGAGAGAGACAGAGAGAGACAGAGCGAGACACTTATCTAATAATATCAGATACACACTGCATTAACACAGTTGTGATATTTGAGAATATGAATCTCTCTCTCTCTCTCTCTCTCTCTCTCTCTCTCTCTCTCTCTCACTGTCTCATTATGTAAGACTTTGGCTACAACTGTAAAGCACTCCATCCCTAACAGGCATGGAGATGCAGAGTCCATGAGATGTTCCTGGACTTTTGTGCATGCATTACGCCTGAGACGTTCAGGCGTTCATGATTTTCACATCACAGCCCCAAGACTTTTAAGGGGTTGTCCGTGATTTCAGCAATAAGGAAGCGGCTTCTGAGGCTAAAACCAGTTGGTTGATTTGATATCGGACATCAAAACCTGATGTTAATTCCACAGGGCTACAAACTGTCTTTTTCTTTCGGGGCGCTCACTTATCACAACGTGGTGTACACTTACCGTCCCACAGATATCAAAGTGGCTGAAATTATAATCAAAAACCTTATAATTAAGGAGCCTCCACTCATCTCCTACAGACAAAGACATCAAAGGCTCGATTGTCACGAGTGAATTAATGCCCAGCCTAAGTGCGTTAACACGGGCCCTGAAGGACGTTTCCGTTACTCATCACTGTTCAGATGTTTACCGTCTCTCTCGCGTAAAAGATCGGCTAATCAGATGCAAATCTGAGGAGAGGAAGTGTTTTGTCAGGTTCGTGGGTAAAGAGAGGAGACGAGAATGGGACAGGAAGTCTGGAGCAACTCAAATAACCACGTTTTACAAGCATGGTGACCATCCCAGAACATGCAACATGTCAAAGCTCGAGGTGGAAGAGCTACAACATCAAGAGACCACAACTGTCAGTCAAGAACGAGAATCTCCAGCCTGCTGCTGGTGGTGGTTTAATGGTGTTGGGAATGTTGGAGGTTCAGACTGGTGGTGGTGGTTTAATGGTGTTGGGAATGTTGGAGGTTCAGACTGGTGGTGGTGGTTTAATGGTGTTGGGAATGTTAGCATTTCATACTGGTGTTGGTGGTTTAATGGTGTTGGGAATGTTAGCATTTCATACTGGTGTTGGTGGTTTAATGGTGTTGGGAATGTTAGCATTTCATACTGGTGTTGGTGGTTTAATGGTGTTGGGAATGTTAGCATTTCATACTGAAGTTGGTGGTTTAATGGTGTTGGGAATGTTAGCATTTCATACTGAAGTTGGTGGTTTAATGGTGTTGGGAATGTTAGCAGGTCAGACTGGTGTTGGTGGTTTAATGGTGTTGGGAATGTTAGCATTTCATACTGAAGTTGGTGGTTTAATGGTGTTCGGAATGTTAGCATTTCATACTGAAGTTGGTGGTTTAATGGTGTTGGGAATGTTAGCAATTCATACTGAAGTTGGTGGTTTAATGGTGTTGGGAATGTTAGCATTTCATACTGGTGTTGGTGGTTTAATGGTGTTGGGAATGTTAGCATTTCATACTGAAGTTGGTGGTTTAATGATGTTGGGAATGTTAGCAGGTCGGACTGGTGTTGGTGGTTTAATGGTGTTGGGAATGTTAGCATTTCATACTGAAGTTGGTGGTTTAATGGTGTTGGGAATGTTAGCAGGTCAGACTGGTGTTGGTGGTTTAATGGTGTTGGGAATGTTAGCATTTCATACTGGTGTTGGTGGTTTAATGGTGTTGGGAATGTTACCATTTCATACGGAAGTTGGTGGTTTAATGGTGTTGGGAATGTTAGCATTTCATACTGGTGTTGGTGGTTTAATGGTGTTGGGCATGTTAGCATTTCATACTGGTGTTGGTGGTTTAATGGTGTTGGGAATGTTAGCATTTCATACTGGTGTTGGTGGTTTAATGGTGTGGGGAATGTTAGCAATTCATACTGAAGTTGGTGGTTTAATGGTGTTGGGAATGTTAGGATTTCATATTGGTGTTGGTGGTTTAATGGTGTTGGGAATGTTAGCATTTCACACTGGTGTTGGTGGTTTAATGGTGTTGGGAATGTTAGCATTTCATACTGAAGTTGGTGGTTTAATGGTGTTGGGAATGTTAGCATTTCATACTGGTGTTGGTGGTGTAATGGTGTTGGGAATGTTAGCATTTCATACTGGTGTTGGTGGTTTAATGGCGTTGAGAATGTTAGCATTTCACACTGGTGTTGGTGGTTTAATGGCGTTGGGAATGTTAGCATTTCATACTGGTGTTGGTGGTTTAATGGTGTTGGGAATGTTAGCATTTCATACTGAAGTTGGTGGTTTAATGGTGTTGGGAATGTTAGCATTTCATACTGGTGTTGGTGGTTTAATGGTGTTGGGCATGTTAGCATTTCATACTGGTGTTGGTGGTTTAATGGTGTTGGGAATGTTAGCATTTCATACTGAAGTTGGTGGTTTAATGGTGTTGGGGATGTTAGCATTTCATACTGGTGTTGGTGGTTTAATGGTGTTGGGAATGTTAGCATTTCATACTGGTGTTGGTGGTTTAATGGTGTTGGGAATGTTAGCATTTCATACTGAAGTTGGTGGTTTAATGGTGTTGGGAATGTTAGCATTTCATACTGGTGGTGTTGGTGGTTTAATGGTGTTGGGAATGTTAGCAGGTCAGACTGGTGGTGTTGGTGGTTTAATGGTGTTGGGAATGTTGGAGGTTCAGACTGGTGTTGGGAATGTTAGCAGGTCAGACTGAAGTTGGTTGTTTAATGGTGTTGGGAATGTTGGAGGTTCAGACTGGTGTTGGGAATGTTAGCATTTCATACTGGTGTTGGTGGTTTAATGGTGTTGGGAATGTTAGCAGGTCAGACTGGTGGTAGTGGTGGTGGTATAATGGTGAATGTTAGCAAGGGAATGTTAGCAGTTTAAACTGGGCACTATTTCGGTATTTGTTTAAACAAATTAGTGGAGAAATGAATTAACTGCAAATATGAAAGATATAAAATATAAATTTCACACTTTAGAAGAAGCTTTGTACTGGTCCTGTGTTTCTAAGAGTACTGGTGCCAGGCCTTAGAAGAACCTAAAGGATGTCGTATACTATATATATATATATATATATATATATATATATATATGTTAGTACAGGGTTAGCAGTTTCGAGTGTTTCTGGGGTA
>QNUK01000606.1:115000-130000 GCA_013621035.1 Clarias magur
TAACTTTTGCCCTTGTGTTACACAACTAAATCTAAGGTTCGCGCAAACGTCGTGTCCTTTACGACTCCCATGTATCATCATTATGCTAAACACGGCTTCTGTTGCAGCTTAAAACTATAAAAATAGAACAATGTTCAGTGTAAAAGCGCGGCGCCAGTCCCGTTCGGTCAAGAGTCACGCCTCTAACTGCAGGGATTCTTCAAGTTTGTGAAAATGAAAGTTTTCTTTTCTTTTTTTTTTTTTTTTAAGAAGCATTGATCGAGATTAGATTAGCATATAAGACTCGTTGTGGTGGTATTGATTCCGCTCCGTGGAGAGCAGGGCGATGTATCAGTATTCATAACCACATCAGCTGAGGCCAAACCATTAGGAGATTGACAAGGAGCGATGTTCAGTGGTTTGTTAAGCACTATAATAATAAATCAAACCAATTATACAACAAGTTACACAGAAAGTAAAGCATGATGAAGCTAAAAACTTTTTAAAAATGACTTCAAATTAAACTTTATTGTGGCGTTAGCATCAAGCATATTAGCATCACCATACTAGCTACTAGAGATGTTAACAGGGATGGTTTGTATTGTGATTCTGTAAACACCTCATAAATATCCTGATTCAATTTTCAGTTTATTAATATTTTGTTACAATTCTAAACAAACATTGCAAACAATTCGCTTCAGGATGCTGCGCTGCCTGCAAATGTGTGAATAGCTTAGATCTGTAGGATTATAGAAGAACTATAAGATTTAACCAACTCAAACACACACATAATTCAATAATAATGATAATAATAAATGATTTTGGAGTCAGTGTGGTGATACATGACTGGCCGCGCAAAAGAACTGTGATACGTGAATGAATCCATTTTTACCACCCATCTCTAAACTAGTCAATGATTAATCAGTAATCGATGGATTGCCGGTAAGAGTTAAACTTAGGTCAAATTCAAATTTCAAATTCAAATTTTATTTGTCACATACACAGTCATACACAGTACGATATGCAGTGAAATGCTTATACGACCGCTCCGTGACCTTAAATAATTTTTACAAAAGGAACCTATAAAACAGATTCCAACAAAGTTACAAAGTTAAAGGTAAAATTGTATTAACTGAAAATGTTTGTTTTGCATCGTGTTTCCCTGTAGCGCACACATTTATTATCTTGTACACCAGAATAGGGCAGACTTGCATTTCAGGTAAGGCGCAGCATCGTAAAGTCAATTTTTGCAGCCTAATTTTAAACGAGGACAGAGAGACAAGCAGTTTTTGACAGCCTGTGTTAAAAAGAAAGATAATAATTGTTTTGCATAGCTATTTTTCCAGATTGTGTCACTAGAACTTTTTAAATAAAACTTGAAATAATTCTTTAAAAAAATGTTTTCCATGTTACAACATGGTCAAAAGAACATTTGCACTAGAGAGTTCTACTAGCTAGAAACATATGTATGAAGTAAAGGTTGCAGGCAAACATCCTGTTCTCATGTTAGACTTGTAAGGCTTTAGCATTGACATTTTAGTCATAATTTCGATTTGTACAATTTTTAGTTTAGTGTATAGTGAGTTTAACATTAGATCCCTGTCACAAACCAACTTTTCAGAAATCTGGATCCAAATTCACACTGTATTTAACTCAACCCCAGAAGTGAGTTAACTTTGTACTACAAAGTGGGGACCACATGTGAGTCTGAAAAACATGTTTGTTTCAGTTAGCAACAGTCTAATTTACATTAGCGAGCTGAGCAAGAGGTAAGAAAAACGAAGCCAATGTGGAGGTGCCAAAATATTCAGTTCTTCAAATGTCCACTTTGGTCTCAATAGCTATGCTTTCCCATTTATGACAACTGCATGGATGCGAATTTTTAACGTACTGCAACTCACCAGTTCAAATTATATTAAAATATAAAAGTAGGCATAATTAGGGACGTGGCTGATTCGAGTGTCAGCTGGATTGAAGGTGTCAAACTGCTAGCGGTTTGCTTCTCATCAATTTAGCTAACCAGCTATCAGGAATCGTTGTAGTTTAACTTACGAGAAATGAAGGATGAAGTTTACACAAGACAACATGATGACAGAGATCAATTATATGCATTTGCATATACTTTAAACTTAGCCACCATAGAATTTTAGCTCGCTACCTTACCTTGAGTTATGTAAGCAGACAACAGCCAGGCTCCATTTGTCCTGCCTATTTGCCTCAAAACCGCTCTTCAGAAAACCTACGAGGTGACGTCACAAAGAGCTTGTCCAGTTCGTTGAATACAGTCTTTGGATTGGATTGATGGATTTACATCCTTGAAACAATGTAGTTAAGACTTCTAGTTGAGATTTATGGATCAAATATGTCGGACTGATTTCAAATTAACTCCAGCATATTAAGGATATCGTCTTGTCCAATAAAGACGCGCTACTGCATGGACATGTTTTTTTTTTGGCGGCGAGGACACTTTGCCAAGCCGAGGGGACATTTTCCTTGTCGGAGGTCTGAAAATCAGGACATTCAGCAGGAGAGCGCAGGTTGGAAACAATGCTGACTTTTCATAAACATGCAACTATGCCTTCGAGTCATAGGACCTGTGTGTCCTGTCCATTTGTCTCGTGTTCATGCCTTTCGACGCATTCAGGGCCAGATTGTTCCAGGCTACAGGGAGAGAGAGCACCTAACTTTAGACACTTTGGTTTAAAAAAAAACAAGGCTACGTTTCCAATTCCGCTACTGTCGACCTGCTAAATGAGCTCATTAACGCGTGAACGAGCCAATGGGGAAGGAAGAGATGGGCTCCTCCAGTTAAATGAACTGACACACTTTGCGTTGGGGTGTTCCCAAGAGGACTCGGCCCGATACGGAAGAGATGAATCATGGCCCTGGGGCGCTGACATGACACTTTAAAGCAGATCCCGATAGAGTGAGGGTTATTAATTAGCGTTGCAAATGATTCTGCGACATTTGTGTCACGTAACCGTTGAACAGACTCGGAGTTTGACTGGTGATTGACCCTCGGGTGGATCCGCCTCTAAGCGATGGGGCCAGTAAGCTACAACGTGCACCTGAAATTGTCTTCAGAGTCCGAAACTGTTGCAGCTCAAGGGCCCGAAAAGCATCCTGAAACAGCTAATTGAGATTCAGATTGCCCTGTGCAGATATTTCACGCTGCTTCAGACCTCAGACAGCGAGTGGAGGAAAGAAAGAAAGAAAGAAAGAAAGAAAGAACGAGACGACAGAGAGAAGAGATGGAGTTGAAACAGTGATTGACTTCTACCTCAGCTGCCCTTCACGCTAACTCTCGACTACACATCTGTAATTTTTACCTTTAAAAAAAAATCTAAGCTAATTATCAGAAGGTTCTGAGTTTAATTTGCTATGAGTGTTGGCCGTTTGAGCAAATTTAGTTTTTTGTTTACGGTGAACTGCTTCTAAAATGAACACAATCTGAAATATGTGTTTTTGAAATACGCCAGCTGCCCGCATCTGAGAAACAAAGCTACGTTGCATGTTCCTCGTGTTATGCTAGCTAAGTAAAAGTTACCATGTGAAGATTCCTGGTTAACGGGATGCCAAGTTACTGTTACCATTCAGGAGCTGGTTATTGTCCAATAAAGGAATGTCCCGGACTGTTTTATTGCTTTTGTATTATTTATTAAGTATCACTCTAGCAACGGTAGCACCATAGTAAACGCACGAGGCGTTATGGATGTTAGCTGCAGATGGGAACATTTCCAAACCTCGCTGTGAGAAGATAGAGGTCTACCTCCCTTAACACACCACCCTCTCTATCTCGTAAGTGTGCGTGAATTTCCAGGAGATAAAACATGCGCGCTTAATAGGATCAGCTTCCATTTCGGAGAGTCTAATATGTTCGTAATTCTTCTTTCTGGAAGAGCTTTTATCCGTGTGACGTGCGGCACGTCCAGCACTGGAGTCGCATGGAATCGCATTTCGAGACTCGCTCTCAGGGCTTCCTTATTCAGATCTAATGAAGCTTGGAAGAGTGTTTGTGTGCGATATGGCACACACGGAAACACCCAAAACAAGTCCGGCAAAAGTACCCTGATGGCAGTTTCCATATGGAGATTAATTTAGGCGCTGATGAATTTCTAATGAATAGACGGTTTTAGTTGGTGTAGCATGTGGTTTTGACGCACAGGGGGTGGGATGCTGTACAGGGTCCGAGGATGGAAAGTGAAGGATGGCACAAACTCATTTCTAAACGAATGCAGCTTGGCAGGTGATATGTTCGCTAAAAGCCTCCTTCGGTCATTGAAAATAAATGAACACACTCTGCCATTACCTCAGTCTTCTGCTACTGCAGCCATGTTTGCACCAAAATAGGGTTTCATTTTTTTTAAACCATGTTTAATAGCCCACAAAATTATTTTTTTTAAAAAGTCGACAGTTTGTGCTGTGAGAAGGAAATTAATAGACATAACATTTATTCACTCATTCGTTGTTTGTACCGCTTATTCCGTACAGGATCGGCCTGGAGACTATCCCGGGAGCAATGCAGGGTACACCGTGGACAGGGCGACAATCCATTGCAGGGCACACACGCACACACAACAGGCAATTTGGGAACGCCAATTAGCCTAATCATCATATCTTTGAACTTTGGGAGAAAACCGGTGGAAACCCATCAAGCACAGGGGGTGGGTGCGGAAACAAAGACCCCCCCTCCTTGGGGGGCCCTTGACCTTGGAGGTGGACACGGCTAACCACTACGGCACTGCACCGATGCCTTAAGGTGTACCAGTGCCTATGCAATAATTTATAAAAGCACAAGATCTTAGGTCACAAGATTTAAAAAAGATCGTTCGCGCTAGACCAGATAGACCAGACAGACCAGACGCAAAGCTACACTCGCAATCCATTAACGATAATTAGGCTGCAGCCGTGCCCGTTTCCTCTGCACACCTGCCGAAGAGGAGGCCGCCTACCTAGTGAGCCTACGGAGTGAGCGAGGAGCGACCACAGATTGAGCCGCTCGCCCAGCACAGGCGCACGCCGTGACACCGCCCACGCAAACCGCGTTATCGTGAATATTTTCGTCCATGCAAAATAGTAAATCACTAATCACGCGTGCTGTATAAGTGTCTAAACCTTACACGTTTACTGTTGTGTGTTCGGTGCCACAGATTCTCTAATCTACAGTAATTATGTCATCTCTTAGTGAGCGTACTTGGTATAAAAAAAAAATAAAAATAAATAAAAAAAGCTTGGATTTTTGGTCCAATATTATTCCTCCTGTATGAAGGCATGATGGAGAAGTGCAGCTCAGGGTTTTGAGACGGAACGCTGACGGAAAACCTGTGGACGCGGTCGAAACGAGAGTCCTTTTTGTTTTTCTTTACAACTCCTTCACTTTGAATGCGCACTTCGATGTCCACGCCCGCCTACACCTGCAGCTGACATGTGTGTGCTTGTTTGTGTATATGTGTGTGTGTGTGCGCGATGTATTTTAGGTACGAAGTGCTTCAAGGTCAGTGGGTAGGAATGAGCGTGAGCGCTAAAACACTGGCAGATTGAGCGGAGTGAGAGGAAGAGATCGTGGTTCGGCTGTGATGCTGAGAGGGGAAGAAGAACAGAAGAAGATGAAACGAAAGAGAGGGAGAGAAGGAGAGGTGTAAGGAAATTAGATGTAGAAAATAGAGCAGGGCAGGGACTAATGATAGCGTGACCTCATGACCCAGAAAGCGGGAGGGAGGGAAAAACTGTGACACTCCTTGGCTGGAGAATGAAAAGAGAGAAAGCGGGCGATTAGTGCTGTAGCATCTGCCTTGCAGCACAACGCGGCTTCCTATTAACAACGATTTATCAGGATTTCAAACTGCTGCTGCACACAAAACTCCACACACACACACACACACACCTCACATACGTGATTGTGTGTGGTTGTGTGTGTGTGTGTAGGAGTAGCGCAGGATTGTTGTCTTAACCTTTTATCACATTCTGAGGCTATAAATCCCACGCGTTGAATGTGTGTGTGTGTGTGTGTGTGTGTGTGTGTGTGTGTGTGTGTGTGTGTGTGTGTGCATGCGTGTGTGTGTGCGCGCGTGTGCATGAGCTCCATTGCACAACAATTGCATTTGCTTCCACAAGGCGTGCGTTTCTGTTGTAATCATACAACCACATGCTTTCGAGAGTTTTGACACTTGTGCACGCAAACAGCATGTGTGTGTGTATGTGTGTGTGTGTGTGTGTGTGTGTGTGTGTGTGTATATGTGTGTGTGTGAAGGATGAGTTTTGAGTGCAGAAAGAGTTACCAGGGAAACAATTACAGTACCTCAGCTCTGGGGGAAGAGAGCAGGTCTGTCTTGGGCTGCTTCTCGGATTTTCTGGAAAGGGAAACAGAGTGAGAGAGAGTGTGAGAGAGAGAGAGTGAGGAGAAGCAGGCAGCCTAAAATAACTGTTGGAAGAAAAAAAAAAAAAAAAGAATAGAAAAAACACCCTCCATATTAAGCAAATCATGAAACAATGAAAAAAAAAAAAAGGACTTGGAAGTGTGTGTGCTTCTCGTATTTATTTAACATTTCTCGAAATCTGGGCGTAATTTCCTGAACGCATTAGGAATGAACCTGGCGTGCCCATGTAGAGGTAGCTAGGTGTATTTAAGAACTGTAAGAAGATACACGACAATACAAGATATCGAAATAAAGATTAGTTAATCCTTATTTGCTCCTGGTGATGGCGCTGTAACGATGTCTGCACAACTCAGAGGAAATGGGCAGCGTGTCCATCATGACCTAAAACACCACTTCGTTGGGGAATCGCTCCCAAATCTGAGGTTTTTTGCCCCGTTTTTTGTAGCGACTTCTAATGAACATGGCCTGAATCGCAGCGTGGGAAATGATCACTTACCTTTAAATGAGTTATACTGTACAAACAAAAGGACAGGATTAAGTTTGGATCAACATACAGATGGATTTCTTTATTCAATCTAAATCGCTGATTCTATCGTTCGCCGTGAATGAAAGAATGAAAATATAAATCACTCACGGCGAGTTAACTGCCTAGCATGCTCCTGACAAAAGACGGATGTCCAGTTTCCCACTTTGCCCGTCAAGCACGCTGGAGTCGGGAACGATGCGATTCTGACCTTAATGTAATTCGGCGCTTATTATTCATTTGTATTCATTTCATGTACAAATCCGGTACCTATGAAGTGATACAGTACGTGAATATTTCGCTACACGTCCTCGCATTGTGCTGCACGTTCCTTTAATTTGAGTTCATATTTTACTCTAAAGATGACCATACAGTATACAATGAAGCTTTGGTGTTTCAATCCAAAGACAACACTCTACAGTTGACCAGAAATGTAGGATTTTACTTAGGGTTAGGGTTCAACCTAACCCGAACCTTAACCCAAAGATGAACATCAACACCAAAATATAACGTCTCAATACAAACATAATCACGGAAGACCAAGAAGTTTCCCTCCGGAGACCAACTTGTAGACTAAAAATTGTGTTTCACTCAAACGATGGCCGTGTGGACGATTGCTGAGCTTGACTGTCCAGCCGACTTGCCTGACCTGAACTCTACGGAAAATCTAATGGGGAATCGTCAAGAAGAAGATGAGAAACCCCGACCGGACAATACAGATGAGCCGAGAGCTGCTATCAAAGCAACCTGGTCTTCAATAATATTGAAGCCGGCTGATCGGCTTCATGCCATGCCCCAGTGATGCATCAATTCATGCTAAAGCAGCCCCTATCAAGTATTGAGTGCATAAATTACAATAGTTTTGTATTGTAAATCCATTTTGACTGATTTTAAAGAATATTTTGAGATACGGGATTTTTCATTTTCAAGAGTCGTGCGCCATGATCATCGAATTTAAAACAAAACAAAATCTAGAACATACAAAAGTTAGATATGAATAGAATTTTTTTTTTTTTTTTTTTGCAGATGTACTATATAGTAGGGATGGATTGGGAGCAATAATGGTGTTAGTATCAGTCTAATATTGTCCATATTTTCTTGCCAAAAATGCTCTCGTACTAACTTTCGACACCTCGTTATTCTGTGACCTTACGAGGGCCGATCATAAAATTAATATTATCGCATGGGAGAAAATGGAGAATATTTGTCCAAATTATGTCTCTGGGAATGAGTATGTTCATGAACATTTCTTCCTGTTTAAAAAGCACGAGGTACAATTCTGCCACGGTGCTGCTGGAAGGTCAAAATGGCCTCAGCCGGTTGAAAAAAAAGTGAATTGCGTGCTGTTGTTCGTTTCTTGCATTTGAAGGGAGACAATGCGAAGGAGATTCATGATGAACTGGTTGACGTGGGGTACAAAACTCTGCCCGACCCCACCTCCTACTCCCCCACACCCAGTGACTTCTTCCTCTTGCATCACTTGAAGACACCACTTTGTGGCAGGCTTTTGACAGGCGGTGACGAGGTGATTACCGAGGTGGAACTTTTCCTCAGAAGCCAAAGAGATGGCTTCTTCAAAGAAGCCAAGAAGTCTCCACCAGCTCATCCACCGTATTTTTCCTTAGCATTTTATGACGGCCCCTCGTAGCCTACAGTTTGTTGCCACGCTAATAAGCGGAAGACGCAAAGCTACGGCAGTTAATTAAGGCTGCAATACAACCATCAAAGCAGCAGCGCCGACTTGAGCGTACTGAGCGGTATGACGAGTGTCCTCAGTAAAAATGACAGCAAGATGATGTCTTTTGCAAGCAAGGTATAGTGTGCAGAGGAATTTACACAAAACTTGTGTTTTTTGGTCTTGTCTTGGGCAAAACTGCTGTGACCTAGAGAGAAATGTTTTCAAATCTGGATGTGAAGGAAGCTGTTATTCATACATCATGACTAAACAGGCAGCTGGGGCTCCAAACTGGAGGACGGAACTGATCTTACATTTTGCGTGTGGGGGGTCGAAGGCGCCGGAGTGCTTTGGGGACCTGAAGGCTGTCGTATTCGGTTTGATAGAAAAACATCCTGATCAAATCGTCCAGCAGAACCCAGACAGGTAACGACAGCAGCCTCTGCCAGAGAGAGAGAGAGAGAGAGAGAGAGAGAATCATGGATTACAAACCTGAAACTGAACACAGATTAGTAGAAGAAAGTAATTGAGGATGGCAACTGAAAGAAGAAGTACACTTCAAAAAAAGGAACTGCAATTTTTTTTTTTTTTTTGCTTATTGCAGTCCTGTTACATAAATCAGACACAGACACACTGCTTTGCATAAATATTCACCCCACCATTTTATGTATGTTACAACCTAGAACTGATTCTATCCTTATCTGGGATTATACTATATGTCAAAAATCTGCACAAAATATTCTGTGACCCTTAAATGTACTTCTCATGCAAACAAGCAGCATCAGAATTCGGATAATTACCTGAACAGATTTGACATTTGTGTGGATAAGTGTCACGTGATCTCAGTATAAACACACCTGTTCATGGATGGTGCCAAAACTTACGCAAAGTACCGCAGATGCAAATAAACCGTCCAGAAAAAGTTAATAATTAACGTAAGAATCACCTTCATATATGTGTTGAGCTCCGGGATCCTGTTTTCTGCTATTTCCTGTTTGTTGCCCATGTACACTTTGCCTGCAGCCAGACAGAACGGCAAAAACACATCAACTCAATAAAGGTCTAGAAATTAATTCCCTTATGAAGCAGAACCATAAAAGTAATCAAATCATTTCCCAAGGCCCGCATAATACCTCGCTTCATAAATACACCCCTCGGCTGGACGACTTTAAATGTCACGAGAAATTGCTTTATTGTTTATCTATGTGTTTAAACCCTGTTGGACCTAGCATGGTTCCTTGAGGCATGCAGTGTTAATCAGAGCGCAGCTGAGAATCCCAGCACAGTGCTGATCAGCTCATCGCTCTAAAACGATGCCTACAGCAGTAAAGTTTAACATCGATTTAACAGCTCTCCTAATATGTCGTTTCTCTCCCATCTGTTTGCCTTAATGCACTCTGCCAACAGTATTCTGTAATCCTAATTATCTTCACAGGGTGTATATTTAACACTGTATGATGTAAAACAGAGAGACAAATATGAGGCCCATTATCTTGTTTCAACATTACTGCACTTCAATCAAACAATCATCGCTGCTTGGCCTATTAGGCTGCTAACGTTCTAATTACGTTATACGTTTTGGCCGAGCTACCACAATGTGCTCTGTGATCAGCTAGAGTGATACAAGTGCTAACTTGCGAGGCAATTAGCTGGACTTGTAAAGTTCCATCGCCAAAGTAAGTGCCAAAGATGTTACACTATCAGGAGAAATGTATTTTCATTCCTGTTGCATTGTATTACTTTCAATGAATGATGTTGGTCTTTGCTAACATTTGGACTTGAGACTTGTTCCTTTTTTCATGTACAACCCCAAGAATATACTGAAATGATACATCCTGTTTCTTTAAAGTTCAGTCCATGTTAACAGCAAAGACATACAAAGTATAGCCATTATCGCTGTGGATCGCAGGGTGACTGGTGATTCAGTTTTGCACATTGTCACTGTCAAAATGGTTACCTTACTTGTCTCAAGCTGTTATATTTCTTACAGGTATATATTTGACATGACTGTATACATGCTGTATAACTTTTTTGTTTTCTGTTTAAATGTCAAAGCGACTTTTTTTTTTTCTTTCTTCTACTCAACACCACAGTCCAGTAGATAAGATAAGATAAGATAGATTTATTCATCCCAGAGTGGGGAAATTTCTATTTTACAGCAGCAAAGATAAATGTGCAAATGTAAAATACATACATAGGTGGCGGTTTTGAACCAGCCACCCGTAAATTAAAAAGAGGAAAACTCTAAATATATTAGTCCAGGATTTGCTGGAGCTGAAAGAAGTTTGCGTTGCTGTTTTTTTTCTTTGCAAAAGTCATATAATTTTAGAAACTTGGATATTTATATACAAAGAAATTGCCAATTTAGGACCATTTAATATTTGTAAGTTTACCTGAATAATTTTTCAATTGTGAATCAAATCAGTGCTAAAAACCATGCTATGCCTAGCCATGCGCCGATGCCTAAAATGTGGACCGATACTGGGCTCACTTCACAACATCTGGGACTAGGTGGTAGTGTGTGACCTTGAGTTGGTGCAGCTAATTAAGACGACGTGAAACAGCGGCTTTTAATCAAATGCAGGGAAGATAGCGAGAGGCAGAACCGCAGCATCTTTCTCTAGCAATGAGCTAGATTGTTACGTTTAAGATGCAGAACATGATTTGCAACAGATCAGCAGTCAGTCTGAAAGAAAAGGTATACTGTTCAGCAGACAGTTTGGACGTTAAAGTTTTCCACTGACGTCTATGTACGGCCTGGGCATTCTGTTCATTTGTCAGCGTTCGGAAGGTGTTTCTGACTTTGACAAGAAAAGAGGGTGACGGACGTGTTTGCCGAAATAATTACATTCACCTTTGTGTCTCCCTCTGTCAGCCAGACAGCACGGTGTTTAACCATATCCTCCCAGGGACTGTATGCTGGCAGTAGCGCCACGTTTGCAGCCATGGCTCATTTGATGTGTCTGGCAATTACCCTTTGTAAAGAGACTCTGTCTCGGCCATCCCATTAGAACGCTTTCTGGCAGCAGTAACCGAGATGGACTGAGACGTTTGTGCAGTTTTTTTACGACTGAAGAAGTCTGATGAGAGCTTTGTATTCAGACTGTGCGCATTTTAAGAACACAGGACAATAGGCTGAACGTGAAAATGGCCACCATTCAGGAACTGAATAATGAGCAGGATGGAAACTGCATCAATGCTTAAGGACCAGAATGGAGTGGCTGGAATTGACGTGGCTTGAATGCTAGGTCAAAATGTGGTCATGGGTTTACTGAGTTGTTGAGAAGATCTCATGGGACACAATCCCACTGCTGTGTCGAACCCTGATATCGCAAACCAGATTGATGTGTAGTTATCGAACAGTACGTGGAGTTATGTTGTACCTTTTAAGTACACTGTGTGTTTGAACAAACCAAAATATTTATCAATTGTTCGTGTACTGGATAAAGACCAAGGTAAATGAGTGAAGTGTTTCAGTGTTCCAGGGGGTAAGGCCATCTTCTCACTGTGTCAAAAAGAGAACTAAATACTGACCTGGCAGAGTGGGCAAGGTAAAGGTACTGGGTCCTGACGCAGACTCTGGGGAGAACTTCTGCTCAAGGTTCTGATGCAGCGTGTAGAACTCACGATACCTGCGATAGATCAGGTACTTGCTCCCTCCTTTAGTCTTCACTTCGATCACAAAGCGCTACCACCAGAGACAGACAAAAATAAATAAATCAGAAGCAACAAAATTAGGCATGAAACAAAGGGAATGCTCTGCATGAGGCGGAACACACCCTGAATCGAACACTCTACCGAAGCTCACAGCTATAGCACCTCCGATGATGTTTTTGGAAGGTAGCAGGAACCCAGATAGACATGGGAAGAACAAGTGATACTCCTGAAACTCCTAAACTTTGTATTAAGGCAACAACACATTTGAGACCCTGAACACTTCAGACTGACACATACAGCAGGGACCGGCAGAACTCCAGTCCTAGAGGGCCAGTGTCCAAATCAGTTTGGTGATTCTTCTGCACACTCATAGCTAATTCAACCAATCTGCTCATGACCAGGTTCAGTGAATTATGGTGTGTTCTACACTGGCCCTTTCAAGACTGGAGTTGATAACCACTGACCTACAGGCTCTGCAGGAGATGATTTCGAGTGAAACGTGATGACCGTGTATACAGTATGAGAAAATCTGCTGGAACCTAGCAGTCTTTAGGCACCATGAAATGGGTTCAACCTTAAATTACAACCACCAGAATTCTTCCAAGGTTACTACTAAAGGTGTGCAAAATGGCTGCACCAAAAAACCCCGCAAAAAGTTTTATCTGAGCAAAGTCTAACACAAGCGTCTGGTGATTTCCGACACTTCTTACACAAACCCTAAACTGTTGAAGAACCTTTAGAAATATCATATCACTTCCTCATGGGAATTAGCCGAGTGGTTTCCATCACCACGCTACATTTCCCCAAAATGATCTAATAAATGTCATTACCACAAGCTTACTTTTTTTTTTGATCTTGTTATTCCATTACAGATCCGGGACGTATTTGGTCAATCACATTGTCATATTTCGGGCTAATTTGATGAAGTACAGGATGAACGCTGGTGTCTGAAGCCCAGGAGACCATTTTATGCATTTTAGACAAACAATAAAAAGCCTTGTGGTGATTTACCACAAGTCCACTGCCAACAGAGGGGAATTCTCTCATCTAGTCTGAACATTTTGGTCTGGTTTGCACAGTGATAGTCAAAAACAAACCATTATAAATAAAAAAAAACCAGTAAGAAGCAGAAATGGTTTCCAGCTCTGGCACCAACTGACTCGAGGGGAACTTTTTTGAGTTTACACTCCACACAGTGACCAGAAGAAACATCTCAGAACGTTTCATTATTAAGGTAAACAGGACGAGGACTCACAAAGTAGACTATAAAGCCCCTTTTCTCCTCGACGTCAGCGATGGTGGCGCTGATCGGCACGTTGTGCGGCAGCTGCTCAAAATCACTGAGGGATTTAAAAGGAGGCGAAAGAAAGAGAAGAATAAAAGAGAGAATAATCAACAAGATCAACACATTTTAAATACATCATTGTCATTCACTTTTGATCAGTGCCGAACGTTTACTTTCATTTTTAGTACGTTATTCTCCAACATTCTTTTTTTTTTTTTTTTTTTGTAACCGTCAAATTTAAACTTCAGCGCGAGGTACAGTAGTTTTAGAGAACGAGCGCGCGGCTGTCTCGCGCACCGTAGATCCATAAAGACGGGTTAAAGTTTTAATCTAACTCATCTAAAATGAAGTTTATTTATTTGTTTGTTAGTTTTTTTTTGTTGTTGTTGTTGTTGTCTTACCTCTCGTCTCTCAGTTGTCGTGGGAGCGACATGACGAAGTCGTACACTAGAGATATTGAAGTACAGCGCTTACTGCGCGCGCTGTCATTTATCTTCCGTGCAGCTGCACCGGAACGTGTGGGTCTGGGTTGCCAGATTAGATTAAAACCACCGTTTTGTTTTAACTTAATGAATTTACTTACCACTAGCATAAGTAAATGTACCTGTCGTTGAAGGGTAAAGAGTGTGTAGAACTAGTTAAAAGGTGAATGTAATCAGTGATATTATTATTATTATTATTATTATTATTATTATTATTTTGGATTGGATGCCACGTACATGTCTTTCTGTACGACAGAACTCTCTAACTTATTAATACAAAGAAATAAACGTGTGTACTGTAGTGTTGAGTATCTGACGCCTTCTTTACACTGAGTTGTCAGACAAACACACTCCCTGTTTGGTAATCGGAGAGAGAGAAATGGAAAAAGTCGATCGGATGAAGATGAAGTTTTGTCTTAAAACGACTCCGGCGTGTTAAAATCCACTTCTACCACTTCAGCGCTGTTATTTCAGCCAAAGTGAAAATCTGAACTAATCCCAGTCAAAATATTCACTTTATCTTTTCTCATTAATATCTATTGGTGCAGGAGTTTGTTTACATTGAGACAGTAGCGCATTAGTAGCTTATTTTACAGTAGATTATTAAATCCCACACATAACTGTTCATAACATCACTTTTACTCAACATTTAGATTCACTGATGGTGCAGATTAAACTTCAGACAAGTACCAAAGGACTGGCAAAGTTTCATTGAATTCTGTCCAGTGGTAGATTTCATTAATTGACTTCAGCTAATTGCATCTCAGGGAAGGTAAATTGCTGGCTCGACATTAACATAAAGCTCAGCATCAAAGCAAAATTACTGCCAAACACTGACAGTGTATCCTAAAGAAAATCTTCACCCTTACATCAATACTTATATATGACTTTCATTTTATTGTTAGTGTAGATTACATTGTGCAGGTACTACTAGTTACTCCGGTTTCCTCCCACAGTCCAAAGGCATGCAGATTAGGCTAATTGGCGGTCCCAAATTGCCCGGAGTGTGTGAATGTGTGAGT
>QNUK01000606.1:132500-152500 GCA_013621035.1 Clarias magur
TGGATACCTTTCACTGTGTGTTTCGGGTCATAATCTATCTGCAGTATGAAGCGGCAGCTCTACACACGTCAGAATCCATCCCGAAACCTTCATCAGCAGTCAGATCATCGGTACACGCCAGTGACCCATTGGCTGCCATACGCACTTACTGTATGCCACGACACTGCCGCCACCATGTTTGACAAATGATGTGGTACGCTTCGGATCGTGAGCGGCTCCTTACTTTCTCATTCCTTTCTGGCAAAAGTTCATTTTGGTTCCATCGGTCAAAAGAATCTGGAAGCTTTCTGGCTCATCTGGTCTTTCCGTTCTTGAGTGCTGTCAATGTCAATGGTTTGTTAATCATCTGTATTCGTTACCGGTTGGTATTAATTGTCAACCGATTTATTTATTCCACGAAGCCATCTCTTGGTTCTAGAATTTGACACGCCTATCTTCTCCAGAGTGTTTCTGACTCGGCTAGGTGTTGTGAAAGAATTCCTATTCATCGTGGACCGAAATACCGAAATCATCCACTTTAGGTGTCTTTTGTGGTCTTCCAGAAATTCCAGAAAACTTGCCAGTTAATTCATTCTTTTACAGTAAGAGTCTGTCCCATGTTATATTCACTATATGCCACTTTCATTGTTTTTGCTATGTCTCTTTGGGCTTTAAAGTTCAAGTAAACCAGATGCAAATGTCCTGCTCAGAACCACCTCCAGGCCTTTTATCTGTTTGATTAGGTATGAGGAAATGGGGTACAACTGGCCATGCGAAAAGGTGTGTGTGTGTGTGTGTGTGTGTGTGTGTGTGAAAGAGAGAGACAGAGACAGAGAGACAGAATGGTTAATGCCATTACCTTTCTAATGCCATTAATACCTTTAATTACAACTGAAAGCCTTGACAGGCGGCACGGTGGTGTAGTGGTTAGCACTGTCGCCCCGCACCGCCAGGGTCCGGGTTCGATCCCCGGCCAGGGTCGATTCCCGTCTCTGTGTGCATGGAGTTTGCATGTTCTCCCCGTGCTTGGTGGGTCTCCTCCGGGTACTCCGGTTTCCTCCCACAGTCCAAAGACATGTAGGTTAGGCTAATTGACGTTCCCAAATTGTCCGTAGTGTGTGAATGAGTGAGTGTATGTGTGTGTCTGTGCCCTGCGATGGATTGGCACCCTGTCCAGGGTGTACCCTGCCATGTGCCCTAAGTCTCCTGGGATAGGCTCCGCCCCTGTGACCCTGAATACAGGACCAAGCGTTATAGATGATAGATGATATAGTGAAAGCCTTGACTTTACTCACATCTTGAGTTTTATTTCAATTTCAATGTGGCGTACAGGAAGAAGAAAAAAAAACGTGTTGTTGTTCCAATATTTATCCCACATAAAAGACAATGCAGCACAAATTGCTGGAAGAAAAAGTTCCTGCTGGCTATAATGGAAAGGTATACGCACAGTGCATCAGAGCTTGGTGTGTATGTGGACCAGCAGGTAAGGAGTTCAAGGTGTTTTATCTTAAGCCAGCCTCCAAATTCCCCAGATCTCAATCCGATCCAGCATTCATGGAATGCACTGGACAAAGACGTCAAAGACTTCACTATTGCGGTGATCTAACAGCTCAACCTACTAACATTTACTAGTCACTAACACGTAGTTTAACATTTTCTACTGTACAACTAATTACCTCATTTTTTTTTTACACCAGGCAAATTCCATTACATTAATTGGTCTCATGAAATATAAATTTCATGAAATCTTTTTTTTTTTTTTTTAATATAATCCAGACTAACTACTGACACTTGGGTTTCTACAATTACCATACTACTGATATACTACATGAAAAGTTAATTCATTAAATGAAATTAAACACACGATTCTAACTGCTTCTTTAAACATAGTCGCTTTTTAATCTTTACTTTTCAGAAATGATTTAAGTTGTGAGTAAGTGTAAATCTTCTAAAATATTTAGGTTGTGCTTAAAAGAATACCACATTTATAACTGAAAAAAAAAAAAAAAAAAAGTTTCATCTTGTATTTACACTGTAGGGGATGTACACTACCACTAGGGGTCGTCAGTGGAAAAAGTTGTGGTTTTATTTTAAGCAGCAGCAAAGGACATTAAAACTTCACTAAAATCATTTTTATATTAACTGTGTAGGGTTTTTTTTTTTTTTTTTTTTTTGACAGGTGTAACATTTGTAAATAAACCTGGAAAGAACAAAATGAGACCCTGATGATTCTACGAGCGAGTGAGTGAGCGAGTGAGTGAGTGTATGGGTTTCCGGGTCCTACAGTATATTCATGAGATCTCCAAATGGCATGTCAGAAGAAAACAGTCCAAATCAAGACAGACTAAAATTTGACTATTCGATTCGATAATTGTGAGGACCTTCCAATTGTGAGGACATCACTGTTAACTAATTGTAACAACCTATTCTTAAACTAAACAACTAAAATATTTCAGTTTATTTAGTTATTTAAGTTTTATTTTAAAGGTAGCTATGAAAATCCGGAAATTGCCGCTATCTCATTTTTAGCTAGCTAGCTGTACACAACCATACAGCTAGCAGTCTAGCTAACACTTTCTCATCTCTTACTCACTCAAGCTAATGATACAATTTTATAAATGAATTTCTCTGGATAATTCTAGTCCAAAATAATCTATTGATTTTTTTTTTTTTTTCACATCTCAGGGTTCTTTAGGGTTTTCGTTTTCACTCTATGAAAGAAAACCTTCCCCACATTAGCGGCACATTATTATTATTATTATTATCATTATTATTATTATTACTAAAAGTTAATATTCTTGTGAGGACATTCGGTCACTAAAATATTTTACAAAATTAACATCACGCAATCAAAGGTAGCTATGAAAATCCGGAAATTGCCGCTATCTCATTTTTAGCTAGCTAGCTGTACACAACCATACAGCTAGCAGTCTAGCTAACACTTTCTCATCTCTTACTCACTCAAGCTAATGATACAATTTTATAAATGAATTTCTCTGGATAATTCTAGTCCTAAAATAATCTATATGATTTTTTTTTTTTTTCACATCTCAGGGTTCTTTAGGGTTTTCGTTTTCACTCTATGAAAGAAAACCTTCCCCACATTAGCGGCACATTATTATTATTATTATTATCATTATTATTATTATTACTAAAAGTTAATATTCTTGTGAGGACATTCGGTCACTAAAATATTTTACAAAATTAACATCACGCAATCAAAGGTAGCTATGAAAATCCGGAAATTGCCGCTATCTCATTTTTAGCTAGCTAGCTGTACACAACCATACAGCTAGCAGTCTAGCTAACACTTTCTCATCTCTTACTCACTCAAGCTAATGATACAATTTTATAAATGAATTTCTCTGGGTAATTCTAGTCCAAAATAATCTATTGATTTTTTTTTTCACATCTCAGGGTTCTTTAGGGTTTTCGTTTTCACTCTATGAAAGAAAACCTTCCCCACATTAGCGGCACATTATTATTATTATTATTATCATTATTATTATTATTATTACTAAAAGTTAATATTCTTGTGAGGACATTCGGTCACTAAAATATTTTACAAAATTAACATCACGCAATCAAAGGTAGCTATGAAAATCCGGAAATTGCCGCTATCTCATTTTTAGCTAGCTAGCTGTACACAACCATACAGCTAGCAATCTAACTAACACTTTCTCATCTCTTACTCACTCAAGCTAATGATACGATTTTATAAATGAATTTCTCTGGGTAATTCTAGTCCAAAATAATCTATTGATTTTTTTTTTTTTTCACATCTCAGGGTTCTTTAGGGTTTTCGTTTTCACTCTATGAAAGAAAACCTTCCCCACATTAGCGGCACATTATTATTATTATTATCATTATTATTATTATTATTACTAAAAGTTAATATTCTTGTGAGGACATTCGGTCACTAAAATATTTTACAAAATTAACATCACGCAATCAAAGGTAGCTATGAAAATCCGGAAATTGCCGCTATCTCATTTTTAGCTAGCTAGCTGTACACAACCATACAGCTAGCAGTCTAGCTAACACTTTCTCATCTCTTACTCACTCAAGCTAATGATACAATTTTATAAATGAATTTCTCTGGGTAATTCTAGTCCAAAATAAACTATTGATTTTTTTTTTTTTTTTCACATCTCAGGGTTCTTTAGGGTTTTTGGTTTCACTCTATGAAAGAAAACCTTCCCCACATTAGCGGCACATTAAGTGGACCTCCTGCGTAAAGCTAGCCTCGTCTTGCTCTCCTTAAACAATCAATATATACTCAATCTCAGTCTGGACCGTGGAATATGATGCTAAACTTGTGGAGATGTTTTTAATGACTCTCAGGTGGAGCAAAAGATTTGCAACAGCTGTAGGGTTTTTTTTTCCTTCTTCTTCTCTTTCTTTATATAGCGCAAACAAAGAGCTATTGATTTGCGTATTAGCATGTCATTATTTTTTATAAAGAACGTACTGTACAGTATTTACGTAAGCTAGCTCTTTAACTGCGGCATTAATCAGTTAAGTGATTAGCCCTTAGCTAGGAATGATGTTATCAGTCTGGCACTGTATCTGATGTTACACAGCTGGCAAAGATGAAAAGGTTAGCTATGCAGCTGTGTTTTTATACATTTTAGCTTTTGTGTGTAATAATAAGAAATTATCATTAGCAAAGCTAATCATAGCCTCTCAGACAGACTTTCTTGTGTGTGTGTGTGTGTGTGTGTGTGTGTGTGTGTGTGTGTGTGTGTGTGTGTGTGACTTTGTCATGTCCTCTAGCTGTCCCTCAAATTACATCTCCTTATTTATTTGCTGGTAGTTGTCTGCTTTGCGAATCTATTTCTGTCTCTCTTTCTGTACACCGCGTATGTGTGTGTGTGCATGTGTGCGTGTGCGTGTGCGTGTGTGTGTGTGTGTGTGGAGAGCAATAAGTGCTGAGGCAACGTAATGCAATAGCAGTAAGAGAAATAGTACACAGAGTAACCACAGAGAGCAGAAGGTTAAGACAGTGAGAGACCGACACATGGAAAGATGAACAGAGAGAGCGAGAGAGGGAGAGAGCACAGATTACAAACCTGAAACTAATTCCCTTTTTAAAACACCCTCATCATCTTGCCTTTGCTATTTTACCTTGGACACCATCTTAAAGGTCGTTCTGTTACTTTCTCATATCAAGTGAACGCCACTGGATTTCACGTTGGTAGGTCTGAGCGACTGACCGATGGAGGAGAATTTAGCCAGAAGTCGTTGCTCAGAAGCTCTGAAGTGGTTGAGAAAAACATAAAACAGTCAAGTTATAGTCTATTTTAAACAGAATACGAGTCGGTTAAGACATCTACTTCATGCATGACACAAGTCACTGTTTACGGATAGATTACTTCACGTAAAATTGTAGGTCGCTACATCACAATTGTACTGGAACAAAAGTTTACATATGCTCAGTTGACTGTGCCTTAAGATTACAGAAAAATATGTCATGGCTTTAGAAGTTTCAAACAGGCTAATTGACACCATCTCAGTCAATCAAAGGTGTACCTCTGGATGGATTTTAAGGCCTACCTTTAAACTCATTTCCTCTTTGTTTGACAATGTTGGGGGGGGGGGGTGGAAGGGCCAAGACCTGGATCTCCACAAGTCTGGTTCATCCATGGAAACAATTTCCAAATGCCTGAAATGACCACATTCATCTGTACAACCAATATTACACAAATATGAAGACCATGCAACCAGCAGCCATATTGCTTGGTTGCATACTGCTCAGAAAGGAGACATGTACTTTCTAGGTACAAAAGTATCTCTATCCACGGTAAAACGAGACCTGTTTTGATCTAACCCGAACGCCTGCTCAGCACGCAAGGAGCCGCTGCTCCAAAACTGCCAAAAATGCCAGACTACAATTTGCAGCTGCCCATGAGGAACATCCAACTTTTTGGAGAAATGTTTGGCCATAAGGACAATTGTTGTGTCAGGAGGAAAAGGCGTTCCAGGAGAAGAACGATGTGGCAGCATCATGTTGTGGGTGAGGATTTGCTCCAGGTGGGACTGGTGTGCTTCACTACATTGACGGCATCACGAGGAGCGAAGATTATGTGCACGTATTGAAGCAATATCTTAAAACATACGCCAGAAAGTTAAAGCATGGTCGCAAATTGTTCTTCCAAACGGACAATGACTCAAAGCACATAGGAAGTTGGCAAAATGACAGCGAGAGAAAAAAAAGTCGAAGTATCGGAGTCGTCCGGGCCTCAATCTAAGGACCTCTGTGCAAACACCATATTACACTGTAGTAGTCATTTGGAGCTAAGACACACCCCCCTCCTTGTAATATTTCTGAAAGAAAATATAACAGAGAGGTAACATTAGAATGTCATGAGATATCCACGCTGTTGTATCCGTCCGTCAGAATTCTAAACCCTGAACAAAAAACTTATGGAACCATGGTTTTGCTCGGACGTTGCGTGAACGGATGATAGTCCATGTAAATGCTCCAAGTAAAGGTTACAGCTTTGATGTTTTGAGGTTGTATGTGCAACAATTTGTTTGGGTCGTTCATTCGACATGATCTCAACATGATTGTGTCCAAGTTATTCTACCTTAAAAAACAAAGTGAACATCATTTCAACCTTGTTGCACCTACATTATTCTGACACTCAATTAACATTAGGGTTCCTGCTGGGTGGCTTGTTACAGTCTCAGGAGTTTGGGCAAAAATCATTGGATTTAGTGCTAAGTGATGAGTCCCTAGTGAGCTTCCTCCTCCTCCTCCTCCTCTCAATCTCTCTCTTTGGCCTTGTGGGTTGAAAACATTAAACAGAAGCTTTAAAGTAGTTCGGTCAGATTACTCTCCGTGCCTTCCTCAGCGCTCCTCTCATCACGCCTCAGAGATTCGATCAGGTCTCTGTGAACCAGTGGATGCATTCTGTCTGAATGATTTCTCTACACATCCTCTGCACACCTGCTCCTTTTCCTTCGTCTCCGTCTTATGTATTTTGACAAGCCATCTCTATTTTCCTGCCAAACGTTTGCCGATCTATACCCAAGGACTGGCCGCCAAAAGTATTCACTCACCCATCCAAATCATTGAATTTAGGTGTTCCAGTCATTTCCATGGTTATAGGGCATAAAGTCAAGCACCTAGGTATGCAGACCGCGTTTACAAACGTTCGTGAACGAACTGGTCGCTCTCAGGAGCTCAGTGAATTCCAGCGTGGTGCCGTGACAGGATGTCACCTGTGTAATAAAAGTCCAGTCATGAAATTTCTACGAAATATTCCACAGTCAACTGTGAGTGGTGTTATAACAGAGTGCAAGTGATTGGGAACAACAGCAGCTCAGCCATTAAGTAGTAGGCCATGTAAAATCAGGGTTTCTGCAGAGTCAATAGCTACAGACCTCCAAAGTTCACGTGGTCTTCGGATTAGCTCACGGACAGTGCATAGAGGGCTTCAGGGAATGGGTTCCCATGGCCGAGCAGCTGCATCCAAGCCTTACATCACCAGGTGCAATGCAAGGCATCCGATGCAGTGATGTAAAGCACACCGCCACTGGACTCTAGAGCAATGGAGACGTGTTCTCCGGAGTGACGAATCACGCTTCCCCCATCTGACAATCCGATGGACCAGTCTCTGGGTTTCTTGGTTGCCAGGAGACCAGCACTTGTCTGACTGTATTGTGCCAAGTGTAAAGTTTGGTGGAGGTGGTTTATGGTGTGGGGTTGTTTTTCAGGAGTTGGACTCAGCCTCTTAATTTCGATGAAAGAAATCTTAATGCTAAACATCTAAACATTTTGGATAATTTCATGCTCCCAACGTTGTCTGCGCCAACTATTCCAACATGACTGCGCACAAAGCATAAAGACATGGATGAGCAAGTTTGGGGGGGGGAGGGGGGAGGGGGGGAGGTGCCATTTTGTAAGGTGAACCTTTCTTGTTTTGGAACTGATTAAATTGTCCTTTGTTAACCTGAGGTGAGGTTGGAGTTATGCTGCATTATTTGCCTTTAGCTAGCTACCATTGTGCTACTTGTTGTTTATTTGCACACTGATTCGTCCTCGTTATTACGTGTTGTTTTCCTATCGAAACCTATTGTTTTTCGCTTACGTTTGACGTTGTCCATTTGTCTCCTATTAGCATTTGTTTCTTGCCCTTGTACAAGCGTAAAAGCTTTTGCTACATGACTAAACCTAAACAAAAACGCTTGAGGCTTTTGCTTGTCTGTAATAAAATGTGCTTTTGCCATTCAAAAACTGGTTCAAACTAACTGGAAAAATTTCCACCTCTGAACCACGACGGATAAATCGTTGTAGTAGATTTTTTTTCCTCATTTGTGCTTTTGATTAGTAAAATATCATAATTTCTGTAGTAGTGGTTCCACATTTAAAAAATTATAAACATTATAATTAGTCTAAGGCAATAAACGGAAAATCCTGTAGTGTGGATTTGAAATAGAGCCGTGAATCATAGACCGATTTGAGATTCGATTCAGTTACAGTAGTTTTCGTTATTGTAATTTTCAAATCGAATTGAATTCAACAGCACTAACGTTTCCTCCCTGATTTGTCTCAAATAGATATATTCCTTACAGGTTACCCAGAATTTCAAAGTCTCTCATAAACAAGGAAATGCTGCGTAACTTTAAACGTCATATTCAAACGTCAGGTCACATAAAAAAAATAAATAAAAAAAAATGCTCATTATCATTATCATCATTATCACTAGATTATTTCCCAACCAATTTTCTGTTCCGATCCAGTAGGTGGCAGTATTGCAGAAACTGCTAAGAAAATCAAAAGAAGAAGATGACATGATAATCTCGAAGAAAATGCAAGCAGTTTTTATTTTCTATAAAATGCGCAGAATATTTTCAGGGAATATGTTTTTATGTTGACTGAAATCCTTTTTAAAGTGCGGACTGATTTTTGAATCGATTGTCTTTTTGATTTAGGAAATCGATTCAACGGGGGAAAAAAAAAAATTCAACGTAAATCATTTTAAACACACAGTCAGGATAACACAGCGGAGGAAACTCTGCCCCGGGGCAAGTCGGTGCACTCTCAGTGCCGACCCCAACCCGGAATAAAATGTGGAATAAAATTTGTTTCAGGAAGGGCATCTGGGGTAAAACTTGTGTCACGTCAATCAAATGTGCAGATCGGACGACCCGCCGCGGCGACTGGCTAACAAGAGCAGCTGAGAAAAGAAGAAGAAGAAGAACATGCTAGAATATACATAGGCTGTGTGTGTGTGTGTGTGTGTGTGTGTGTGTGTGTAAGTCATCCTTCCAGGCTGTCAACAGAAGTGTTAAGTATCCACATGAGAGACATGATATAGTGTTAACGTCACACTTACACTATATACATCATCGCATTCTCTCGTTTGCATTCACGCTAAACATTTACGCTAGGCGCGGAATCCAAATCGGCTTCAGTCTGTCTGGCTCAAGCATGAGCTTTTGAACTTTTTTATTTTATTTTTCTTTGGTAATTATACTCCTGACACATATCGTTCATTGCTGTTGGCCAAACGGTCACATTTCAGCTCAGTCATGGTTTCTGTACGGAATGCGGGTTTCCTCCGGGTTCTCCAGTTAAAACATTAGGTACTGTAGATTAGGACTGGTAACTGGTAACTGGTAAATTCCCCTATCATGTGCTTGTGTGTTACACGATACACGATATAGTGGCGTCCCATCCAGGATGCCTGCCTGCCTCGTGCCCTTTACGTCTTTCTCTGTGACCTGATGATGATGGTGATGATGATGATGACGGTGACGTCTAACATTATTTCCTTTATGCCTTTACGCCTTTATGTCCAAGCCGATTCCTTTCGATGCAAAGCCACTTGGATCGTAAAGGAATCTTTTGACGAAAAAAAAGAAAAGAAAAAAAGATGAAATGAAACCTGCGCAAAAGCAGAAGAAACATATGAGACGGTTACAGAAAGAGGTCAAGCAGTAGCTGATTATTAATAGTTCAAATCGCAGGCAGAGATCTAATCCCGCAAGCACATACACACCCACCCACACACACACACACACACACACACACCATTCCTCCTACGTTACGCTCCAATCCAACTTTTCCTGAAATAGCCTCAGTATATATAAGACTCCACGCCGATCTCTGTTTCTCACCTTCGTCCCCCTCTCTCTTCTTCTCTCACGCTCCTTTAATCCACCTGCTTCTTCTTCATTCCTGTGTCCCTTCCTACATACAGGTGAGCCAGGAGCTTTTAATGTACCGATGCTTGGTGATGTTTTTTCGACGGACAATTAATCCACGCGACAGGTTTAAGGTTTATCAACGAGAATTTTTATCAAGCTTAACTGTGTGCGCAACTTTCCGTTCAAAATCGTGACATCACATCGCTTCTGTGTAGAATTTAGGATTGTGACATGAATGGTGACCAGACGTTAAGTTAAACGTAACGTATATGCAACTTTTCGGGAAATAAATAAATAAATAAAGTGCGAGAATCTGAGAATTACTTGGCGATTTATATCGCAACATTTCCTTAGCTACCTAATTTGTTAGCTTCTGATGCTCCAAAGTGATCAACACTACCTAACGACTGACTGTTCTACTCAAATTTCATGCTTACTTCAACTAGCTACCAGAGGAGAGGAATGTGGCTAGGTTACCTGCGTTCATCCCGCGGTCGCCGGACGCGTGAAATGACGAAATATTATAACTGGACGTGTCAATCACAAGCGAAATATTTCGCTTTTTAAGAATGGCTTGAATAGGCTTGACTCGCGAAAAAGAAGTTTTTTTTAAATCTAGCGGCTACATTTTGCTCTTCGGAGGTTTCTGAAAAAAAAAAACGTTTCTCCCCACGAGCTTCGGGCTCTGAAAGCTACAAGCGTTCGCTAAACAAATTTTATGCAGGGCAGAAAACTAATAGACCACTGCCCAGGACCATGCCTGGAATTGGAAGCTTTGTGAAGAGCGTCCTGCACGGATCCCATTCTGAACTCAACCCTCCTGAAACTTGTGTAAAGCGTAAGAAGAGTCGAGTTTATAATAACCCTAAGGGGGGGAAGAGGAATAAATCTACAGTACTGTAGGTCGGACAAATACTGTGAGGGTCAAGGGTGCACAAAGTTTTGCCTCCAGTTTAATGGAGCGCAGCCGCTTCTGCTCGATTTGTATACATGGAAGTACAGTATGCACGTATAGTCTGGTCAGGCTGATCTTGATGGAAGGAGCGCAGCTGCGTAAATGGCTGGCCTCGGTTTACAGAGCCGCGTTGCGCATGTCGTCGCCTGCAGCCGAGAAAAACGGGTCATTTCGAAAACACGACGCCTTTGATAACAGTATGCGACTTGGCCTCTTAAAGGACACCTAATACGCCATGTAGACTCTCAAGGGAGGAAAGGGGAGGTGGGGGTCTTCAACCCTAATGCCGGGTTCCTGGATAGAGTTGCAGATGGGATCAGTTGAATGCAGAGTTAACATAAAGTGCTTTGATTCTTTTTTTTTTTTTTTTTTTTTTTACAGAAAATGGGTGACAATCGCACAGGTCGCGCAGCTCAACATCAAACAGGAAGCTTTATTTGGTTACTTGATTGCGTTTCGTAGGATCTCGGCGTTCCTAATCCTGAGAGTCCTGATCCATTTGGTCAGTTTAAAGTTCGAAAATCTTTGCATGGTGCTGTAAGTCCTAGGTCCGAGATCCCATTTAACCAATCACTGCCGTGTGACGGCCTTTTTGTGTTCGAGTTACTGCTTGGAAATTTCCTCCAGTGACTTTGAAGCATGGCTTGAAACGTAAGGGTTGGACGGAGATTGCAGAACTTGCAGAAGATCTCCTGGGGTTTTCACACACAACAGTACGGAGGGGAAAAAAAAATATTTTATTTTAAAAAAAATGGAAGTTGTGTTTATAGTCATGTTTCTCATGAACAGAAAAGCATCTCAGAACGAGCACAACTACTTCAGTATGTGTGTGTGTGTGTGTGTGTGTGTGTGTGTGTGTGTGTGTGTGTGTGTGTCTGTGTACGTGTGTGTTCCCGAGTGTTTGGTTAAAGGGGTGCCCCAGAATGTGGTTACCATCTTATGAAATTCTATCCTGTCCAATTTGTACTTGTGTTGTGTGTGTGTGTGTGTGTGTGTGTGTGTGTGTGTGTGTGTGTGATCACCAGCTATAAAGTTCGGTGACATTTTAAGTGTGGGTGCACTGGATCAGATACTCTCAGGAATCCTGGTGCGATTCCAAAACATGGAACCTCAAACCACTTGCACACACACACACACACACACACACAAACACACACATACTGTCCATGCATCTGTACTTTACTTCAGTAGTTTTAAGCAGGTACTTTTACTCCACTACATTTCTGCACGCCGTTGCTTTACACAACCCCAGTGGCGCGTTGTATTTGAAATGGGTTGCTGTGTGAAGCCACCTGCTGATCAATATGCATAACTGCGCAACGTCTCCTTTGTGACACATCTAGGGACGTTACAGGTGGTTAAAAGTCAACTGCAGAGATTGTTTCAGTCGGCAAATAAAATTATGGGGGTAGGAAGCCGCACCCACTCGACCAGACCGTTCCCAGATCATTTTGATCAGCCAATGCAGACAGGATGTATAAATGTGGTGAAGTGTCTTAGTCAATCGAAATCGAAATCAAAGTGACCGGTTTCACTAATAATCAGCAGATTCTTTTTAGTCAACTGTTTTTAAGTCACCGTGGTGCAGAGCTTCATCCTTGAGTTACATGAAGGTGCACTTTTAGCACGAACCGTGTCTACAGAAGGACGTTTTGGTATCTAATCAACGCAACACAAAGTTTAGTCTGATTTCTGCTGCTGCGTTGTTTGGCTAATTCTTTTTCTCTCATTTTCCCGACAGCCAAGATGCAAGACTTACTCAAAGCTGATGACATCAAGAAGGCCCTGGACACATTCAAAGGTTTGTGCTTAGCATGTTTAGCAAAGAAGCGAGCGGAGTGTGTTAGCAGAAATTCTGCTACGTTTCTACGTCCACTAGATTTGGCTCGAAGTCCTATTTTCTGTAAGAATGTGTGTGTTCCACCAGGTCGTACACTAGGTCCAGTTACATTATGAGACATCTGAGTGAAATGTTGATATTTCTAACAGTTTATTCTTTCATTGTGCTCTCAGTGTTCCTCTACATATAAATAAATTAATATAACAGCTTCTTGCTAGTAGCTCTTTCTACTTGCTAGCTAGCTTCTATAATGCTAACATTGCACATAAAGTTGCATGTTGGTAAAAATCGTGATTCTGTGTGTGTGTGTGTGTGTGTGTGTGTGTGTGTGTGTGTGTGTGTGTGGTCATCTAGCCCCTGACTCCTTTGACCATAAGAAGTTCTTCGAGCTTGTTGGTCTGAAGGCCATGTCTGCAGAGAACGTCAAGAAGGTCTTCAAAGTCCTGGACGTCGATGCCAGCGGCTTTATTGAGGAAGATGAGCTCAAGTGAGACACACGTGCACACAAACATATACACACTCACACACACACACACACACACACACACACACACACACACACACACACACACACACAAAATATATTATTGTACTCTTACAACCAACGCTGTGGTTGTGTTTTTCAGGTTTGTGCTGAAGGGCTTTTGCAAGGATGGCAGAGACCTGACTGATAAGGAGACCAAAGCCTTCCTCGCCGCTGCAGACAAGGATGGAGACGGCAAGATCGGCATTGATGGTGAGAGACAGACAGACAGACAGATAGACAAGGACGAGGATAGACAAAGAGAGAGACAGACAGGCAAACAAATACAAAAACAGACAGAGCGACAAAGAGACAATCAGCGAAAGAAACAGAGAGAGAGAGAGAGAGAGAGTGAGACAAAGAGAGAGTCACATGGGCAAAAAGTGAGAGACATACAGAGAGACAGCCAGACAACAAGTAGACAAAGAGACAGGGAGAGGGAGGGACAGAGACAAATCAGGAAGACAAGCAGGGAGACCAACAGATTGACAGTCAGAGACTGGTATGAACAGGACTGTCAGAAATGTATCATACCGACGGCAGGAAACAAGTAAAATAAACAAAAACAAATATTCTTGTCTTTTTCACTGCTTTGTCCGATTTGTTCTCTTTCAGAGTTTGAAGCCATCGTGCACCAGTAAACAGGAAAACACCTGGCAACCCCCACCGCCTTCTCCTGTCCCTCACTCTGTCCCTCCGTCCTTCTATTTATTTACATCATTTTTTTTATACAGAAAATGTCAACATCACCTTCCGGGAATCCTGCTTCCTTTTTTCCCTTTTTTTTTTTTAAACACACCTCTCTTCCTGTTTCTCTCTCCTCCATTCTATTTCTTTTCTCCATCAATCCAAACCCCTCCACACCGCCCCCCCCCCTCCCACCATCCCCCGCTCCCACGGATTGACCGACGATACGCAAAAAGACGACGAAGCGACTGAGAAACACGACTGAGCCGTGAAGATAGAAAGAGAGAAAGATAAAACTGACGAGAGAAATAAAGTGATAAAAGTCTTGCCTTGAACAAAAACATCCGGACCTCTTCTTTTTCATGACTCAAGCATCTATCGCTTTGCTTTGTTTAGCTACCAGTTCAGCTAGCGGCTATAAAATGCCTCATGGTTCCACACAGGCATAAGACTCAAGGATTGGAGGCGTGGTCTGCATTTTGAAGGCGGGGACCTAATCTAGAAATATCACGATTTAATACTTGGTAGCTAACCTAGCTGGCAAGTCATGACTAATCTAGTGAATGAACATTAGCGCGTAAAAGCTTTTGTTCTTTTCTTCTCAGTTGACGAAACAAAATTTAAATGAAATGAAACATAACCTACCTAATATTAGCTAGCCTAGCAATTCATTGCTAACTTACAGTATGTGATGGAAGTTAAGTTAGTAAGGAAACGCTGATTCATTCACAAGCAGAAATTAGCCTAGCAAGTATGTTGACCTAGATTCTGCATTAAAGACAGGTCAGAAGAGGAGTGGCCTGTGTTTTGGAGGAGGAGTTATATGTTAGAAGTGATTTAATTTTTTATTTTTTTTTTGATTACCCAGTGTTACTGCGTCATGTTTTTTGATGATTGTCAGATGCTACGAGGCGAAACTGGAGGACTTTACCAAGAATATCTTGAATCAATATAAATTATATTTTTAGATTTTGTTACAATTCTAATTAAATACATTGACCAAAGAGTCAATAGTTCAGAGCACCACCTGCAGGTTTATAGAGGAACAACAACATTTTACAACCTTAAACACAAACATATAAATTAAAAAAAAAAAAAAAAAAAAAGATTTTGAAGTCAGTGTGACGATACACACTACATCTCTTTTTTTTTTTCAGATTGCTTCAAAATTTTACTTACAGCTGAGAAAGCGAATGTTGACAAATATATCAAAACACTAACGTTTAATAATATTTTTTACATTCTAGGACACTAAGCACATAATTATACATAAATACGTGAAACATGTGAATGTTCTGATTATTTATCTTGTATGATAACAAAAACAAGAAAACGGAAACCCTGCCCACACATACACTCTCTGCCGTGAGCGTTTGAAAATCGCGGTGCCTCAATGTGTTCAGAGCGGAACACTCAGCACGAGCGCTAAGCTAAAATGCGGCATAAACACATGGCACTCTTCACTAAACACGTGCACATGGTGAGATCAGACAGAACACACTCTCTGTGACTGACTGAACGAAAAAAAAAAACACAGGAGTCCGAGGGAAAGACAACAAAACTCAGTGACTCGTTTGTAACGTTTCTGTCTAAAATGATTTCACAAAACTGAGGAGTGAATGTAAAGGGGGTGTGGCTAATCTCGTTTTTGTTTATTTAGTGCCAACAATGTCGCTAATCCTTTTATCATGCGTATGGATTCTGAGCAGATGAGAGAACGAAATCTAAGCTAATCTAAACAAGTATGAGCTAATCTTGGACGACAAACTTATTCAGGTGAACGTAAACCAACGCTGTAGCAGATTAAGGGACTAACACAGGGACTAAACGTTAACCTAGCAAAGGGAAATTTAATTTCAAATGAGCTAATAAAACATTACCCGGGTAAAAGCTAACCCTTGAAACCAAACTAGCAAGCGAGTAATGCTAACTCGGAGTCATGTAACGTAACTTTCTAAGTACATTTCAGGTGAGTTATAAAAAATAAACAACCTTCATTTTTATGTTAGGCCAAGTGCTGAGAGATTTTTTGGGGGTCATGTCGGACATGCTTGTGTATTTACATTTGCATGTACAGATCTTTGATCCTGGTGGGATTTATGAAATACGTTATGTTTTAGGAAATAAGATCAAAGGGAGGGTTTGCAAATTGGAATTTTCTGTCTCCAAAGATTCTAGTGGAGTCTGTGAGAAAATCAGCGGGACGGGCTTCGCCTGCTATGATTGGTCAGTGGAACCTCGGCGCCGATCTGTCGTTGGTCACTGTGGGGCGGAGCTTCACCGTGGCAAAAGGATTTGAGCCCCTGTAGCACAACGGAACAAAACAAACAGCAAAGTCAAAATTACACAGAGAAAAACAAACAATTGTTACAAAAAACAAAAACAAAAACATGGTAACGATGTTTTGACTCGTTCTCGAGCTGCCTGAGAAAAGACAAACTGTTAGCCGCAGGGATTAGAGCGTACCTGGGAAACAGAGGATGCTCGGGCATCTGCCTGTGAGGGTTCGATCTCTGATGAAGTATAAGAGCGAGAAAAAAAATGACACAACAAACATTTGGATAAAAATCTGTACAAAAGCTTATTACACACACACACACACAAACACACACCTCTACGTTTGTCTCCACCTTCCTTTCAGGAATGATGTAACCGGTCATGCTCTCAAAGTGAGACTCCGCCCTCCTGTCGAGGAGCGGCGACACCGGACGGAAATCCGCCGACGGTCTCCGAACATGTTGCGTCGGGGCCGGGATCTCGCTGTAGCCCTGACTCGCCTTCACCTCGTACACAGACTCCGCCTTCCTGTCGAGAAGAGGCGAGACGGCGCGGAAGTCGGTGGAGCTTCTGGGAAGGGGCGGGGCCGGGGGCGGTACCTCGGCGCAGTTTCTGGTATCGGCGGATTCCGATAGGCTCGCGGGCTCTAGGAGGTTGTTCATTCCGAGGCTCCGGAGCGACCCGCCGCTTTAAAAGAGCAGAAGGTCAGCAGAAAGGTCAGGAGGTCAGTTTCAAATGACACGGTCTGAAATAGAGATGGACCGATTCCCACCTCGAGCTCGACGGCGAGAGATCTTCCACAGGAGCAACGTATGACGCAGGAAACCAGCCCTGCCTGCGAGACAGCCATATGCCATGAGAATAATTGAAATAATATTAGTAATAAAGGCCTTCTTCATTAGTGTCACTGTGAAATCGTTAGTAAGACGATAGTAACCTAGTAACAGGTAACTAGTAAAAGTGAAGCTTTCACAATGAGGTTAGAAGGACTTTCTCACCGTAAGCTGACGTCATGGCGACCGTACATCCACCCGTTGCGTGGCTCGGGTACGAGCAGCGTGAGCGTGTCGCCGCGAGAGAATGAAAGCAGCACCGGGTTCGAAGAGGCAGGGTGAGAGACGAGCGCTCGGACTGACTGACCTCCGCTCAGGCCCGGGACCTCACTCACCGAGCCAGAACGAGAGCGCGTCTGCAGGGGAGACGGGGCTAGAGCGAGAGAGAGAGACAGAGACAGAGAGACAGAGAGAGAGTGTGACACCCAGGTAGATAAATCAAAAGAGTTAAACATAAAGACAGGCAGAAAGAAAGAGAGAAACAATGATGTAGTGATACAGAGAGAGATTAAACTAAACAGACATGAGGTTTAATTGAGCTCCTGGTGGTGTGTGTATTAATCAGTGTTCTGTGCTCCAGACCCCACGGCGTGAACCGGTTCTGCACCTGATCTACATTCCTCGTTAAGGGAAACGCTCGTTAGTGACGACCGTGTGATCAAAAAGCCTGTTTATTTTACCTCTAGAGGGCGCTCTGCCCAACTGGTGCTCCTGCCCATGCCAGGCCTGGTCCCTGTCTCCGGGCTGGAGCAGAGAACTCACTGCGGCCCGCAACTGGGACAGAGGAAGAAAGTGTGTGAGAGAGAGAGTGTGTGTGTGTGAGTGTGAGACAGAGAGAGCACATGTGCAGTGCAGCGTTGCTTCAGTGTGTTGGTGTCGTGTTTTGTCCGCGTGTCTCACGTGTGTGTCCTGTTCTAACGGTGTAGGAGTGCGTGACCTGGAGCTCTGACTCTCGTTCACTCGATCCTTCCATCCCTCAGCTTTCTGCTGCAGAGACGCCCCTGTCTGACCACCCACCCACACACACACACACACACACACACACACACACACACGCACACACACACACACACACACACACACCATGGTTAACACATAAAAGGTTTAGGCTTAGAGAGGAAACTGTGTGGCCAGTGAAGATAAGGTTGTGTGTGTATATGTGTGTGTGTGTGTGTGTGTGTACCTTATTGAAGAGGAAGAGCAGAGACTGTGCTAATCCACAGTGTTTCTCTGTGAGAAAGCGATATCTCCTCTCCTCTTCTCTCAGGATCTCGTACTGGCTCTGCCTCAAATACTGCATGTACTCACTGCCCTCCTACACACACACACACACACACACACACACACACACACAGTCATTCACTAGGCGTGTTGCCAGTACTGCGGTGAAACTTTACTATGAAACTTTAAAGACACTGAAGACATCTAATAAAAAAGAAGCAACACACACACACACACACACACACACACACACACCAGAGAATCTCTGTACGCTCCCCGTCTCAGCTGCCTCTCCAGAGTCGTCGCCTGATTTCTTACCTCCAGCTCATACACTCTCCTGCTGCCCTACACACACACACACACACACACACACACACACACACTCAGTTAAAACCTCATCTCTTTTAGCTGCTCTAATGATGCGTTATAACCTTGTTCCTGAGACACTCACGCCTATGTACTCCTCATCGAGCCTGACGTTCTTATCCAGCGCCTGCAGCACCTCCATGTGGAACCAGCGGAACTGCAGGAGCAGAGCAGACCGTTACGTTATCAGTAATATCATCACTTCTCTTTGCCAGTTCTGGCGCTCGGTCCCAGCTGCACCCAGATGATTCGTAAGGGCGTGAAAATGTCTCTCACCACTCCTTCGACTTCCGCCGTGAGCTTCCTCTGCGTCTCTGAGATCTGGATCAACACATCACCTGCCGAGCAAACGAATCACCCGGGAGTCAGTCAGGGAATCGTCCTGCAATCCAGCACTGAATCAGTTAGTGCAACCGTAACCCATCTTATACTCAATCATCCAGTCAGAACGCAGAACTAGTGATGGATTAATAACGCCATCAGTGAGTCACTCTCTCAACCCCTGAATCATTTAATCAGTCGATTCATCGCTCAGCGAATCAGTCACGCAAGCAAGCAATAAGACAGTTAATCATCAATCAATGCATATATCAGAGAATCAGTTCATATTAAGTGATCAATGAATCAAAATGTAATGAATGAATGATTCAATCAATTAATGAATCGTTCCGTGAATCAAACCGATGAATCAGGAAATAAATGTCTGAATCAATTAATGAATCAAAGATGTGATGAACTAAAAAAAAAAAAAAAACAAGTCAATGAATCAAACAAGGGATGAATCAAGTGTAATATTAGAGAATTAATTAAGATCGACCGAAGAAAAAAATAAAACTAATGAGTCAATTAACTGATCAGTGAATTGAAAACCAACGAATGAACAAATGAATGATTAAGTAAATGAATGATTTGTAAATGAATCAAGATCAGCAACCCGATGAATCAGGAAATTAATGGTTGAATCAGTTAATGAATCAAACAGGTAATGAATCAATATTTATATCAGAGAATCAGGATCCGTTTGCAATCAATCAATAAAAACTAATTAATCAATTAAGTGATCAATTAATCAAAAACAAATGAATGAGCAAATATTTAATTTAATCAATTAATGAATTATTCAATGAATTAAAAACAAACAATTCAGCAAATCAGGAAGTA
>QNUK01000606.1:155000-162500 GCA_013621035.1 Clarias magur
TCAAGGAAAAATAAACACGCATATAAATCCATTTGAAAGAATTTAAAATCCTCCAATTAGACGAACTGTACCTGTTTAGATGTTGCAGGTCCCCGGATTGCAGGTCAGGTTACTGCACACTAGTTAACGTGGGTGCGCGAGTGTGTATGCGTTTGTGTTCAGTGCGTAAGTGAGGACGCGTCTGTAATTGGTCTGTTCAACTAGCTGTTAGCACCTGGTGCACAGAGAGAGAGAGAGAGAGAGAGAGGGAATATTTGATCCAGGTTCAGGTGCTGAATTATTAACCCGCTCGGCCATCACACCTGAGCAGGTGCAGCTACACCTGATAACGCTACAGAAGCACTCGAGCACAACACACACACAACAGAACTGAGCACCTTATACAACCATCTACCTGATACATACCGAACATAACCGGGGTCTCGTTCCACGCTAGTAACCAGGAGGCTAAAGATGCTAATCTGTTAAATTCACAATTGCGTAGAAAAGCCTTCGCAAACCGAACAACAGTCTGAGATAAAGTCTAACAAGTCAAAGCAACTAAATCCACGTCAACGCAAAACGGTGGCTTCTGAATGGCCGTTTCTTCTCTCAGGTTCCTCTTTCGGAAGGTGTTTCATGGTTATTACTGATACCATGAAGACACTTATTTAAAGTGCATGGAAGGAGTCTCCAGTGTGAGCACTTCTTGTTGAGGGTTTCTTTTCCCCCCTTCTCTTAGTACTTCATCCAAAGAGAAAATAACACAACCTGCTTACTTTCTAACAAAATGGGGACCTGCACAGCTGGACACAGGTGATTTATAGGGACCGGACAGATTTGGTCTTCACTATGGACTAAACATATACACATACATGCGCACACACACACACACACACACACACCATCGTTAACATTGAAATCCCTTATACGCGGTATTGAATTATTTCCAAAACCTTCTGCAGTCACAACATTTATTTCTCTCCAGAGTTGCGTTCATTTTCCGGCCGTGATTTTGTGCTGGTGATGGGAGAGTCAAACCGAGAAATGAATTCAACACATCCTGATGACTTTCACTACAGTTAAGGTCAGGACTCTGTGGTGTGGTGACTTCTTAGCCCAATTTCAGTAGTTTCAGCAACCTCCTTAGACGATTTTCTTTGAAGGACATTCATCTGACCCGTCTGAAAGACAGTAACATATTTTCCACGACTACAGCAGACGTCTTCCGACATGATTGTCGAAGAAGTGAGAAGCTCCTCGCTGCATCAGTTAGGGTTAGAAGAATTGTTCCAGCTAAAACATTAGTTACTGCAGTCATTGTCCAATTCAAAGTTCTAAAGCGTTTGTTTATTGAAATCAAAATGTTGATGGCGTTTAAAAAAAAAAAAAAAAAAAATTCGAGCTTGTCCTTTTCGCAGATTTATTTTAGTGCCAGTTTTTTCCCCCCTAGAAAGCGACGCACTTTGAGGCCAAATTTGAAGCTCAAAATCAAAGACATTAAAACTTCTGACACTTGAAAATTCATACACTTGTGAACTACACTTAAGCAAACAAACGTAACAAAAAGGAGGATATATATCAGGGCCTCACAATTTGATGGGAAACAAAAATCACATGGTGATTGTGACAAAATATTGAACTATTAAATCTACCATTTTGTATGCAAATTGGACAACTTGTCTCATTAAGAGAATGTTAGCCAATATTTATCAACCCCACATTATTATAAAAATATATTTAAAAATGCTTCAATTATTGTCAAATTGTACATAAAGTCCAGACTATATGTATTTTGATTTGATTTTGATATCACCATTTTGATTTTCATGCGATTAATTGTGTAGCACTAATAGATGTTAACAAAACTGGAATACCGAGAAACGGATCAAACTGGACAGCATGTGACACACAATTATAGTTATTAATGCTTTAATGAATCGAAAGTTCACATCATTATATCCAAGGCATAATTAGAAGAAAAATATAAAAATCTGTTACCATGAACAACATCAGTGGGGTGAGAAAAGAAACAAGAGATAAATACCGAGGTTTTGTTAGATGTCAGGTTTTCTTTTTGTTTTCAACATACAAAACTTCATTTCATAAATGTAAAGTTTGTAATAAATCCAGAATGTGTTCATTCCTAAACTTTGTTCACAACATTATGACTTAAATACTGGAGTTACACAAAGCAAGTTAAAACAAATAAAACAAATGAATGCGTCTAGTCAAGTAAATTACTGATAAAAGGTTTGACTTCGCGTTACTGAGTACCAAAGTCAAACATCACGAGGATTTGGGTTTTGTGAGGCAAAAAAATGAAGGAATGTGCACAAATCCCCGTCAGATTCACATTTAAGATGCACTTTTTAGTGCACTTCCTTACGTCTGCACACCAGATTAAATATTATACCTAATACAGTGTGAACTTCATAATCAGAGCAAGATCGCTGCGTATAAAGGGACGTTTTCAATCGCCACAATTAAGTCTGTAATACCCCAAAATCTGGTAATACATGCCCGAGTTATTTTTTAAATATACAGTACAAAAAAAAAAGAAACGTACAGCAGCCAAGTTCTGAAGAGAAAAAAAACCCAACAACAAACAAACAAACAAAAAATGATGATGTTTCATGCTCATGGAGCAACTGGACGAGGCAGGTTTGGAGAGTAATTTTTAGGTGTTATGAATTAATCTTGGTAATCATGCGATCGTGCAGATTCTGATGAACTAGAATAAATAAATCAACACAATAAAAACAAGCACAAACAAACAAACAAACAAACAACATAGAGTACGTGTGCGTTTCTGTACACGTTGCATAGTACGGCTTTAGGCACGTTAGTCGCCGTGGTGGGGCTCTAAAACTCTGAAAAACTCCTATTTCTGCTGGATGTGCATTAACCAATCACATCCATTTGCACATCCTCTCCCTCACTACTCTCACCTGATTCTTCCTCTTCCTATCACACTATACTCTCACTGTGTGTGTGCGTGTGTTTGTTAGGGCCGCAGGAGTTCCTGCGCCAGGGACTGTATGAGCGTGCGGTTCTCGTAGAGGAACATCTGCGTCTCCCACAGCATGTTCACCAGGACGGCGTCGCTCACTTCGTCCAGGAGAACCTCGGTGGAGAGCTGAGGATTCAGCCTGAGAGAGAAGAAGAAGAAGAAGAAGAAGAAGAAGAAGAAGAAGAAGAAAAAGAGCATGAGAGAGAATATATTGAGTACTGTTTATGTGAAGTCTTTGTGTGGAATATACAACACACACACACACACTTTCTTACCTGTTATAGTTTATATCAGTCATCTCACACCAGGCTCTGGCTCGGTCTACTGCACACCCATCGGAGTCTGTGCACTACACACACACACACACACACACACATATATTAAATGTAATGTCCAGGAAAACATAATTATTAGAACATGATGAAATGTGTGTGTGTGTGCGCTCACACAGTCCACCAGCATCTTGCCCAGCTCTTTGACTCCTACGAAGCTCTTCGCCAGTTCCAGAGGGTTCGAGGGTCTGAACACATCGACAGAGTTCACTGGTACCTGCGGGGGTTTCCCCGTCCCCAAGGACACGACCACGCCCAGGCGATACACCTCATCTCCACGACCCTGAAAACACACACACACACCTCTATAAATGTTTTTTATTCCCCTTATGGAACACCAACCAATCAGAAATCGCAAGCAATCGTAGTGTGTGTGTGTATGTGTGTGTGTGTGTGTGTGTGTGTATGTGTGAGAAAGAGAGAGGGACCTCAGCCTTCAGTGATTTGTTGTACTGGTGGATCTCAGTCATGGCGTCCAAAGTGGGATTATTCGCCAGCAGCCCGCCGTCCAGGAAACGCCCCATGGGTCGAAAGTACGTAGGGGCGGCGCCGCTGGACCGCGCCGCACGCCACACCACCTGCTCTGAGACACAGAGACACGGAGAGAGAGAAATAAAAATAATGCGGATAAGCGAATGATAAGGACAATGACATCAGAAGACGTCCCAAGTGAAGTGCAGATCACGTTCATAGTGTCTCGCTCACTGTGACCCATCTCTCCTCGCTCTCCTCACACACACACACGCTGTCACACACACCTTCATCCGTCACCTTCCTACGCTTTCTGAGAGGTTCCTGAGTGTATCCCACTATCAACACATCCTCATCCTCCCAGCCTGCAACAACAACACTGACGCTGAGAGATCATGAGATCTACACGCAGTGTATGTGTGTGTGTGTGTGTGTGTGTGAGTGTGTGTGTGTCTGTGTGTTACCTTCTGGGGTGGTGAGGGGTTTGAAAGTGGCTGACGAAGCATACGGCGGATCACGGGGTAGAGACGGGGCGTTGTAATTTCTGAAGATGTGCAGCTCGCCGGGGTGTCTGTCTGCCAGGACGCTAGTGACCATCACTCTGAGAGAGAGACAGAGAGAGAGAGAGAGAGAGAGAGAGAGAGGGTCATTCATGTTGTGTGTTCAATCTGTTCCCTACTAAAGACCATGATTTACACTATACATGTCGTCCCCGACTTACAAACAAAGTTCAGTACATAAGTCGGATTTGTTCTTAAGTCGGACAAAGTGAGTCTTGTACGCCTTCGACACAAATATACAATGTAAAGCATCCCGATCCACTTGGCGATATCTCTGTCCCCTTTCCCCACACTGCCATCATGTGGCCAAAAACCGTAACCGCGCCTATTAAAAATCATCACACGTGTGAAATCTCACAGTTTTGTCTCTGCGTCTTTAAATCACGAGGGGACGCCATTTTGTCTCAGAGCAGTTCTCTGCCGTATTGGACTGTGAACTCTGTTTTGTTGAGGATTTTCCGACATTCACCATCAGGAGAGATTCACAGGATAGACATTTTATCTCACCGTGAAACGGTGAGGCCGACTCATTGGTGTATCTGGTGCACTGCAGTGTCTATTTTTTTTTGTTCAAGACATAATTGAACCGGAAGTAGAACCGCAGTCCTTTTGTATCCGCATTGAAATTCATAACTTGAACGTTTTGTTAAGCATAATTTATCCCAAAACACACACACTTACTTGGGATGTCTGACGTCAGTCATCTTGGTGTCCTCACCAAATTCCTGCTTGAGGAAATCCTCCAGCGGCGCCGACTCGTACGGCCGCGAGCCTTTAAACACCTGATCCTTCATCCGGAAATACAGACAGCGCAGGTACTCCATTGATTTACCTATACACACACACACACACACACACACACACACACACACACACACTTTAAGAATTTAGTAGTTAAACACTAGCGCGCGTGTCTCTGAACCCAGGCGTGATGTCTGATGTACATGCCCACCGTGGACGACAGCCAGAGCCAGGATGCCGCCGGTGCTGGTTCCAGCCACCCAGTCAAAGAGCTCGCGAATGGGTCGACCCGCCGCCTTCTCCAACGCAATCAGTATCTGGATCAGAACCAGGCCTTTGATACCTCCTCCATCCAGACACAGCAGTCTGTCCGTCCTGCACAAATCAAAGGCATGCAGGCTTAGAACGGGCCAACTATTAATAATAATAATAATAATAATAATATTATAATACACCAGGGACGGGAATCAGCAGATATGATAATATCACAATACCTCTGTGCCGAGTTTATAAAAATTATGATTCTTTAAATATCACGATAGGCGGCACGTTGGCGTAGTGGTTAGCGCTGTCGCCTTGCCCATAGTGTGTGAATGAGTGAGTGTATATGTCTGTGCCCTGCGATGGATTGGCACCCTGTCCGGGGTGTACCCTGCCATGTGCCCTAAGTCTCTTGGGATAGGCTCCGCCCCCCCGTGACCCTGAATACAGGATTAAGCGGTATAGATGATGATGATGATGAAATATCATGATTTTATGAATATCCTAAGTTTATATAAAATTTTGTTCGATTTAAAATTTTAATATAAACACTAATTTAAATGTAAACACTACAAACTAACATCAAACACACAAGTTTAACATTTAACTGATCGGCGTGTATCTCTTGTTGCCCGTAATAATTATTATTTCTAAACAAACTTAGGAAATAATTCACTCCCAAGACACGGGATGAAAATGTGTGGCTAGTTTACTTGTATGATTGTACAGCAACTGTGATCAAATGCTTCCAAAGTCAGTGACAGTCAATGACTACGTGTGCGGTGTAACGCCAATTCTAACACACGCGATTTCCGAAGAATTAGCACTCGCGGTGTTCAACTAATTAGCAGCCAATCGAACTGAAAAGCAGCCAGTTCTGGTCACCGACCTGTTAATATTTATCATAAAGGTAAAAAAAAATAAAAATAATAATAAAAATAAAATAAAAATAATAATAATAATAAAATAATTATAATAAAAAAAATACAAAAAAAATAAAATAATAAAATAAATCATATTAATTAAAAGAAAAAAAATAAAATAAAAAAATAAATAAATAATTATAATAAAAAAAATATATATCTAAAAAAATTACAATACAAAAAAAAAACAAGAAACAAACAAAAAAAAAAACAAGAAACAAAAAAAAACAAAAACAAAAAAAAAAAAAACAAAAACAAAAAAAACAAGAAACAAAAACAAAAAAATATACAAGTTATATAGCACAGGCCGCACCACATGACACTACTGGAGCCAATCAGAGATTTTATATTAAATATTAATAATTAAATGCATGACTTTTTTTTGTGCTTGTTTTGTCACATTTTTCTGTTACGTACTTTGTGCACGTCCTGGGTCCGTCCACTTCGGCGTACCCTTGGCTCATGGCGGAGACGGCGGCTGCCACGTAAACAAGCTCGTTAAACCCTGACGGGGGGAAAAAAATTTAAAAAAGTAATTAAAAACTCACTCGAGGTCAACCGGCTGATCTGGGATTTAATTTTAAAGTTACTCTGGTAGTTGTTTCATGAGGAGTATGAATTAAAGCAGAGAGGAAGCGACGCGTACAAACCTCGGACGTGACGATCTCAGAGTTCAGATCTTAACATACTGTCTGATGGTTTCTTAACATCGTCAACACTATAAAATAATATTTATCAAAAATGCACAGGCATTTAAAAAAAAAAAAAAAAAAAAGACGCAGGAAGGTGAAAGGGTCCAGATCCCAGGCAAAGGGAAGGGGCTTATGTGGGCGGGGTTTTACCTAGAGACAGGGGCGGAGCTCTGTTGGTGACAGGGGTTGGGAGGTTGGGGGACTGCGGGCTGCATCGCTCCACCCCGACGCACTGCAGCATCTTCAGCAGCACCTTACGGTTGGGGCCTTAAAGCAAAGCCGAGGGTCCGACACAGACACACACACATACACACACACATGCAGATGCAGGGTTAAAAAAACAAAACAAAACAAAACACAAACAAGCACATGCAATGAGAATAAACACATCAGGACAGAAAGGGGAGGGAGGGAGGGATTATGATGAGGAGGAGAGAGAGAGAGAGACATGAATTTAACCCATTTATGCTCAAGCTGGAATTTGATCAAACACACTTTTATACAGCGAGGCCTCGGTGTAACACAAAA